>JAKNSH010437409.1:0-10917 GCA_027790015.1 Cymbopogon flexuosus
CCCTCCCCGGCCCCCCCCACTCTCGTAAACCCCGCAAAACCAAAAATATCAACATAAAAAAAAAATCCCCCTTTATTTCTTTCTTCTCCCCTCTCCCTTCTCTCTCGCCCGATAAGAACCCCTCCCCCCCAGCCGCCGCCGCCGCAGCCGCAGCCGCAGCCGCCGCCAGCGTCGCCGCGGTCGCTGCTTCTAGGGTTGCGCCTTCTCGCGCCTCCGCTGTCCTCCCTTCTCCCACGATCCCCGCTGCCTCCACAAGCTTCCTTCACCTGCTCACTCCAACCGCTGCCGCCATGGCGGAGAAGCTCAGGGATCTGAGCCAGCCGATAGACGTGACGCTCCTCGACGCCACGGTCGCCGCCTTCTACGGCACCGGATCTAAAGAGGAGGTAATCTCTTCCGCCCGCCACCTCGCGGATTACTTGCCCCGTAACGACTTTAGGGTTTACTTCGGTTGCTCCAGCTTCGAGTCTATGCGAGCTCAACTTGCTAAATGCGAAGGCTACCTGTTTCGCTAAACCGAGATACTTTAGTGTTTAGGGTTTTTCTTCTGTTGGTGATAAGGTTTAGCGTGCCATATGTTGTCCGTTTCTGCGACGGTGACGACGCCTTAGTCTTCTCTGTCCACACTTACGCTACCTAGGCCTTCACTAAATGTTAGTGCAAAAGTGAACAGTTTGGGGTTTCCCCCACTTTGAGCTGATTGATGACTGGTCTTTTCTCATCACCGGAGGCCTAGCATTTGTTAGTTTCATGGCTTTGACATCCAACACTAATAACTGTATCTCCTACCCTTCATATTTCAGAGGAGCGCCGCTGATCAGATACTACGTGATCTACAAAATAACCCAGACATGTGGCTACAAGTTGTGCACATTCTGCAGAATTCCCAGAATCTCAACACCAAGTTCTTTGCACTGCAAGTAAGTGCGTCCACTCTGCTGGCTGTCGTTGTACATGGGGTACCTTGTTTCTGCCCTGGTCGATTGGTTTAAAGTAATGCAATTCAGATTTTCAGTTTAGCCTTCGACTTAAATGTTTGCTTGCATAGTCAGACTCAATGTAAAAACATTACCATAGAATGCATGGCTGACCAACAACGACGCAAGTTCCAAAAATATCAATGCCTGACATATTTTCGAACATATACTGAGGTTGACCTTATTTAGGTGGAAAATCCTTAAGCCCATACTATTCTGTCCTCTGTGCATATGAAACTGCCTTTTTACCATAACGGTCAGCCCCTCTTTCAGTTACTTCCTTAATATGATTGCAAATGTATCAAGATAAGTTTCTCTGTTTATCACTGCGAGGTGTAGTTTTCTATATCTTCCGGATTAGCTATAACTGTTTTCCAAGAAAGGACAAAGTTCTACTTTCAGTTATGGCTTTCATTTTTTGCACCTTTTTTTGTCTGTGGTTGTAAGTAACGTATGACAATAATTTGGCACATGAGGTACGCAATGAGGCAAAACAATCATTGCATACAGAGCCTTTTAAGGTTCTACTTTCTAGTATAGGATTATGATCGAAAATCATGGAGTATCAGTGATGAATGGAAGCCACTTTGTGAGTGGGGTAGCCGCTAACAGCTGCACGTGCAGTCAAAGTATTTAATCTTTAGCATGTGACGTTTGTTACCAACATTCATGTAGGTACTTGAAAGTGTTATCAAGTACAGGTGGAATGCATTGCCTGTTGAACAACGTGATGGCATAAAGAATTACATATCCGATGTTATTGTGCAGGCAAGGATTAATATCTGTATTTTTGTATAAAACAATTACACTTGTCAATTAATAAATCTGATCCATTTAATCATTTTTTTTGCCCTACTGCCCTTTTTTTTTGTACTATCGACAGCTTTCCAGCAATGAAGTTACCTTTCGGCAGGAGAGGCTTTACGTCAATAAACTCAATATTATTTTGGTGCAGGTAAGCTGTACATTTAGCTTTTCTTTTTCTTCACCTTGGCAGCAAGTTCATCTAAACAATGCACTGAATTTTGACACGAAGCTTTGTGTTTTGATATATTTGTTCGCATTGTGCTTCCTTGCAACTTAATAGGTCCTGAAACATGAGTGGCCTGCTAGATGGTCATCCTTCATACCTGATCTTGTTGCAGCTGCAAAGAGTAGTGAAACTATATGTGAAAATTGCATGGCTATATTGAAGGCAAGTTATTTTCTGTGTTTTCAATTTTTTCATTTTCCTTGATTCTTTAATTTACATATTGGATTGGTTATGCTTATCCAAATTTTAACATGCAGCTTCTAAGTGAAGAAATTTTTGACTTCTCAAGAGGTGAGATGACACAACAAAAGATCAAAGAACTGAAGTCTTCACTTAATAGGTTGGGCTTGTTGTCAAGTTCTATATTTCTTGGCTACCTTGGAGGTTCTGTTTGATAGTTTATTCATGAATCTATGTTTTAACAGAAAAGAATGTTACTTGCCGTTTTGCATGCTTTAGGCAGGATTACTTCTGTTTTAACTTATATCTTATTTTCTTTGTTCAGTGAGTTCCGGCTCATTCATGAGCTATGTTTGTATGTCCTATCTGCAACGCAAAGGCCAGAGCTCATCCGTGCTACATTGGCGACACTCCATGCTTTCTTATCATGGATCCCCGTTGGATTCATCTTCGAGTCCCCGTTGGTATGTTGACAACTGATGTGTGACTGAATGCCAACTATGCCTACGAAAACGCTGGGCCTTACCTTTTCTTTTTTTTTTTTAGCTCGAGACATTACTGAAGTTCTTCCCTATGGTTGCTTATCGGAATCTTACGCTTCAATGCCTAACAGAGGTAAGGGACACCTAGGTTTTCAATGTCTAATTTAGCCATATAGTTTGTACTTTCAACAAACAAATGGGAAAATAATTTCTTTCAAAACAGTGTTTCGGAGCTCCAAATTGTGATATCTTATTCTTACACTAGGCTGACACTTCTGTTTGGGACCAATTGGAGTAGTTCTGTTTTTCTTTTTCTGATATATCTAGCTACCTTGCAGGTTGCAGCTCTTCAATTTGGTGATTTTTATAATGTGCAATATGTGAAGATGTATACATTTTTCATGATTCAGTTGCAGGTAATTTCAAAGACATTTACTATTTTTCTTCCGTGCAAGTAATTCATTTCTCCAAAGACTTAATTTATAGAGTTTTTGTTTCTTTTGCATATATAGGCTATTCTTTCTCCTGAAAAAATCCCAGAAGCATATGCTAATGGTTCCACTGAAGAGCAGGTACACCTGAAACCATATTATCTGGTGTAGTGGTATATTCTAGGAGTCAATGATTCATGCTCCCCCTAATCTTATACAACTATTATGTTATATTAATAAACACACTTTGTTCACTTCTGCAGGCATTTATACAAAATCTCGCACTCTTCTTCACATCCTTCTTTAAGGTAAGGTCCTTCTCCCCTGAATACTAGTGTAGTTGTCTAGTATAAGATCAATTTAGAGTAATAGACAATTCTTTGTATGGATTTGTAGGTTGTTCTCTAAGTCCTGTAACTAATATGCAATATGCCATACTTCAGATTGTACTTTATCAGCTTTTGTTGCTTGTCATTTTAAGCACTAGGAAAGAACAAATAGAGAAATGATGATGTATATTAAGATACTCAATAAACACTAATGTCTCCAATTGGCCTAACCCCTTTCCTTTCGTGCTAAATGCAGAATCACATGCGTATACTGGAAACGACTCAAGAAAATGTTGCTGCTTTGCTTATGGGTCTCGAGTACCTTATTGGAATTTCATATGTTGATGATACAGAAGTTTTTAAGGTAGGAATGCTGAAATATATTTGTCATAGAAATGTTTACAACACTGGATAATTTACAGGCCTTCTTATGAAACTTTACAGGTCTGCTTGGATTACTGGAATGTGTTTGTCTTAGAGCTATTTGAAGCACACAATCAAATGGAACCTGCAGCAACTGTAAGCATGATGGGGCTTCAGGTGCTTTTATTTGATTTTTTTTGTTTATCTTTTGATTTGAAACATTACCATAATAAAATGAATAATGACTTTCCACTTTTTTTCATCCATCGTTGTGACATTTCTTTAGCACCCTTCTCCCCATTTTGTCCCTCTGTTGCTCCTATATATAGACTTCATTTCTTGGGGATCTGTTTTTTTTTCTTTCTTTGATGCTCTCTAATTATAATATTGTGTTCTGAATTCTGAATTCTGAATTCATTAAAACTATACTACAGGCACAGATGGTTCCTGGAGTGGTAGATGGGACTGCCACTCAACAGAGAAGACAACTTTACTCTGGTCCGCTCTCAAAACTACGGATGCTCATGATTTGTCGAATGGCAAAGCCTGAGGAAGTACTTATTGTTGAAGACGAAAATGGCAATATTGTACGTGAGACAATGAAAGACAACGATGTTCTTGTTCAGTACAAGGTTAGTACAATGATTGCCTAATATCCCACCACCCCACCATTCATATGCTCTGTCCTTTATAAGCCTTGTAACCTTCTGACCTGGAAATTGTCATTATTTTGAATAATATCAGATCATGAGGGAAACGTTGATCTATTTATCTCATCTTGATCACGAGGATACAGAGCAACAGGTATGCTCACTGATACTTATGTTTAAGAAATATATGTAATTAATACTACAATATGCTTACCTTCTTCAGAAAACAATACTGCATGAATGGAGCTTGTAACAATTAGTTAATTTCAAAAGTGACTTGTGGTGCTTACAATTTAGTTATTACTTCCATGGTCAGAAGACCTAATTCACTGTAGCTGTGGTGAAGGCCATGATGATTGATGAATACCAGTTCTTGTTCTATTTTTTTTTCCCGTTTGTGAATTTAGTCCAGCACTTAGGGTAATTTATTCTGGGATTTCAGATGTTGAGGAAACTAAGCAAGCAATTAAATGGAGAAGACTGGAGTTGGAATAATCTGAATACTCTCTGTTGGGCTATTGGATCAATATCAGGCTCTATGGTAGAGGAGCAGGTTTGTATGTTGTTCTGTCCCTTTTCTTGCTTCTAAGAAACACTTTTGGAAGTATCAATCAATCATTAACTAATGTTAGATGTGGTGTGATGGAATTATAAATTTTTCTCATATGTCTGTTGCAGGAGAATAGATTTCTGGTTATGGTTATCCGTGATTTGCTAAACCTCTGTGAAATCACAAAGGGAAAAGACAATAAAGCTGTGATAGCAAGTAACATCATGTAATAAAGCATTTCTCTTCCATTAACATGTATGTATATGATTATTAGCTATTATTTGGCTGATTTATGATGTAATTGTTAGGTATGTTGTTGGTCAGTATCCAAGATTTCTCAGAGCTCATTGGAAGTTTTTGAAAACCGTGGTCAACAAATTGTTTGAGTTCATGCATGAGATGCATCCTGGAGTTCAGGTCAGTGTTGCCTTTGCCTTCTTTGAGTTGGCAGAGGGGCATCTTTTTATTGTGGATGTAGTTTGGTCATCTTTCTATTTTTCTCCAATGCATGGTCATCATTTCTTGTTTTAGTATGTGGTTGAACAAGTCAATCATCCTTCTGTGTGTAGCTTAAGCTTATCTGGTAGTTGATGGCTTGATGCCTCCTGTCTTTTTGTATTTGGGCCTCCATTTGCATATGCACTTAAGTTAGTGTTTTCTGTAATGTCTTCATGAATACCATGTGTGATATGTGCTGCTGTGGCTTGTGGCAGGATATGGCATGTGATACCTTCCTGAAAATTGTTCAAAAATGCAAGCGCAAATTTGTGACACAACAGGTATGTTTAAGAATTTTCCCAAAGGTCTATATGCTTGTACTTGATATTTTTTATTAGTCTTATTAAAAGTGAACCCTTGTGGGGTTGGTTCAATCTAACCCATCATGACCTAAATGCTATTCATTCAATTTTCATGTTTTTTTACTAGTCTTAAATTCATCCATATCAATATCCTCCGTAGATCTTTGCCAGGTGCTGATGTTCACATTTGCACATTTTCTCCAGGTGGGCGAGAATGAACCATTTGTGTCTGAACTTCTGTCCAATCTTGCTACAACAATTGCTGATCTCGAGCCACATCAGATTCATACGTTTTATGAATCAGTATGTTGAACACTAACTAGAAAAATTGGTCCAATAAAATAATCCATTAGTACTTATTTTTTAAAAACATTTTTCTGTGCTTACTGCTCAGGTTGGCCATATGATTCAAGCTGAATCTGATAACAATAAGAGGGATGAATACCTCAAGAGATTGATGAGCCTTCCTAATCAGGTTTCTTGTTTTGTAATCTATCATGCACTTTGGTTTTAACTATTGTTTGTTCTTGAATACGATTTTAACTTGGTTACACTTCGGCTTTGTGGTTTTACAGAAGTGGGCAGAAATAATTGGACAGGCAAGCCAAAGCATTGATATCCTGAAGAACCAAGATGTTATCAGATCAGTTCTCAACATCCTACAGGTAACAAAATAGAGTCTGAAAAAAAAAATCTTATTTTACTCCTTTTGCCTTATTCTGTAAGTTCCATCAATGCTGGTCAGAGATCGTTTTAAGTTGCACATGATGAATAAATGTCAGGCATCTGAGCTGCCCATGAAGTGTTTATTGGAGTCTAATACATTATTTCTAGATTGGTGTTATTTGTGGGTGCTAGGCCAGAAAATAATGGCTAATGTCACAGTTTTTGAAATCTTCGAATCATTTGGTTGCCCCACCATGTTTGGAATGGTTTTTTTGATGCATTGGTGTGGCAGCTGATCTTTGCTGCAAAGTTTGATTTGTGGCTGTTTCTCAATAGGTTCGGTGATTTTATGAGCAATTATGTGCTCTGCTGATTTACTTTGTTAACATCTGGACTTTTCTCAATTGCTTTGGCATATCCTTTCTTTATTTGGACCACCAAGTCTTGATTGTTTCTAGTGGTGGCTTGACACCTGAACACATGATTCAAAAGTGTTCTTTAAGTCTACCAGGGGGTTTAATGTCATTTTCACCAAACACTAGTTAGAGAATGTCAACAACTTTCCATTGTTTGTTGCATTTTCTCTTTAATTTGTGCTAACTGGAAACATTTTGGCCTTTGATTCTTTGGTTTCCTTTTACCATTTGCATGTCTAGTATGGTACTGACATTACACTTTTTTTTTTCTTGCAGACAAACACAAGTGTTGCGAGCTCCCTTGGGCCACATTTCTTCCCACAGATTTCGCTAATTTTCTTGGACATGTTAACAGTCTACAGGTATGTGTGCTGCATCGTTTGTTATTATTGTTTTAGCTTTCATGTTCTAAGGTAAGATAATCAGGTCTGAAGAGCACTTGTATGTACCCTTTACCTGACACTCAATGTGGCTTATATCACATTGTGTAGTTATGTGATTGCTCTGCTCTGGCCAAGGCCCCAATAGTTATGGTGCTGGATGGCTAGCTTTATCGATTACATTCTGCTAGGCTTAGTTTACTGAAAGATCATACTTCCCCATACATCTTACTCGCTGTGCCTCCCTTTTTGTTGTGATAGCACTGGTGCATTTATCTCCTTATTTCTTGAAAGCTAACGGTTCACTAGCTAATTGTCCCTCTCCTTTCTGCCATGCATTTTCTTCATATCAGAATGTACAGCGAGCTTGTATCAAGCACGATTGCTGAAGGAGGACCCTTTGCCTCAAGGACATCATTTGTAAAACTCTTGAGGTATGAGCTATTGATTTTTGTACTTTTAAAGAAGTATTATTTCCTTTGAGGTGATCTCTGCTTTATGTGTGGGGGTACCTGTAGAAATGCCTGATGTGATTACATTGGTTACCTTGGCTAATGGCTATATAGGATGACATAAGGAAGTTAGAGATGTGTGAATCGGTAACCCATTTTTCAATTCATCATTAGTATTAGAAATGACCTCTTTGCTGTCACTGCTTTGTTTCTTATGTAGATGTCCCAGAAATGAAAATATGATTCGAATATCTCATTGACTAAGTTAATTTGAATTTGTGACAGATCTGTCAAGAGGGAAACCCTAAAGTTGATCGAGACTTTTGTGGATAAGGCAGAAGATTTACCACATATAGGAAAGCAGTTTGTTCCACCAATGATGGATCCCGTCCTTGGTGATTATGCTAGAAATGTACCTGATGCAAGGGAGTCTGAAGTTCTGTCGTTGTTTGCAACAATCATTAATAAGTATGCCTGCTCTTTGTTCATTCTGTGTCATGGTCACATGTCAATTTTTTTATTTTCAAACTAAGCTTTACCTGACTATTAAAATTAATTCCTCTTGAAAATAGTCATATTGGTTGTCTAGAGCCGCAATCTAATTCATGTATTTCTATTCTTGGCTATTTCTCATTTATTCTAAGAGTTTTTTTTTCCTGCAGGTACAAAGGGGAAATGCTTGAGGATGTGCCTCGTATATTTGAGGCTGTTTTCCAGTGCACTCTTGAGGTAGGAATATAGCTAAGTTGCTCTTGTTATACTGATTTTGTTTTCAAGTATGTCTTTACATAGCATTTAGTTGTCTCTCTCTCTTACCAGATGATTACTAAGAACTTTGAAGATTATCCTGAGCACCGCCTCAAATTTTTTTCTTTGCTTCGCGCAATTGGTACCCATTGCTTCCAAGCATTAATCCAGCTTTCACCTCCGGTTAGTAGTAACCCCTTCTGTTTTGAGCCCTTGATGTGAATTCATGATGTGAGATATTGTCAGCTTTAAACTCTTTTGTTATTTATGGTTATCATTTGACTTTCTGTTTCAGCAATTGAAGCTTGTGATAGATTCGATTAATTGGGCATTCAGACATACAGAGAGAAATATTGCAGAGACTGGCCTTAGTCTATTGTTGGAAATTTTGAAAAATTTTCAGGTGGAAAAACATGTTCCATCCAATGCTGTCATCATATAGCTATATGGAAACTAACTAGCCCATGTGTTCTGTTTGCAGGCTTCAGGATTCCAAAATCAATTCTACAAAACCTACTTTTTAACAATTGAGCAAGAGATTTTTGCTGTTCTCACAGACACATTCCACAAACCTGGTTTCAAGCTTCATGTTTTGGTGCTACAACACTTATTTTGCGTGGTATGTGTATATTCATCCTCCCTGTAACTGATCATTTTATTTGTTCGTCTGATTATTCAATTTGCTAATATGTAGGTTGATGGTCTAACGGAGCCTCTATGGGATGCTTCTTCAGTACCATATCAATATACAGATAATGCCATGTTTGTTCGAGATTACACCATAAAACTCTTAGGAACATCATTCCCTAACATGACGGTAACCGAGGTATGATTGCAGCCACTGTGCTTGGGTTGTGCCATGTGCCGCCAAAAACCTAACGAGATTCCTTGAACAGGTGACCAAGTTTGTAGATGGCCTTCTTAGTTCAAAACATGATCTTCCAAGCTTCAAAAACCATATTAGAGACTTCCTGGTGCAGTCGAAGGAGTTCTCAGCTCAGGTAACTAACTCGGTTTCATTTGAGGCAAGCCAAAAGATATAAATAGGGGATGTGAGTATGCGACAGACCACCACAACAAGGATCTAGGAATGTGCTTGTGGAGAGGATGGATCCCTAAGTTCCACCAGCAGATTAGCGATGAATTTTGCAAGCAAAATGTCTTGTGATTCACTTTTGTAATCGCTTGTCTTGTGATTTCAGGATAACAAGGATCTATACGCGGAAGAGGCTGCCGCCCAAAGAGAAAGGGAGCGCCAACGGATGCTTGCCATTCCGGGGCTCATTGCCCCTAGCGAATTGCAAGACGAGATGGTAGATTCGTAGTGTTCCTTGTTGATTCAGCTTTCTCTAATGTAGCTTCCTGTTTGTTGATCCGGCCTCGGAATACCTCTGGAGCCCTCGACTTGCCAAGTGCCCGAGTTTTCTTCCAGGGTGGTGAAAGAAGGTGCCTGCTGTAATTTTATTTTTGGTTACCTCCACATGACGCTGATTCCAAGATTTGTGGTAGTAGACTTGGGAACGGACTAGTCAGTTTTGCCGCAGGAGGTGTCTGGCACTGCTGCTGGTTCTCCGCAGCTGTGCTGGACTGGATGTGTTAGCAGCGGCTCTTGTGCTGGGTGTATTTCACTAACATTGGTGCGTGTGCTTTGCCCATGATATATCGTGGTACAGCATTGTATGCTTTTTTTAGCTGAAGTTT
Organism: Cymbopogon flexuosus; assembly: GCA_027790015.1. Taxonomy (NCBI): domain Eukaryota; kingdom Viridiplantae; phylum Streptophyta; class Magnoliopsida; order Poales; family Poaceae; genus Cymbopogon; species Cymbopogon flexuosus. Next base: position 10,158 of record JAKNSH010437409.1, read on the forward strand.
ATAGATGGATGGCGATTTCTGTATCCGGACACTATATCCAAGCTGATAGGAACCTTGTTATATCTGTAGTGTACTACTATTCTGTGAGATATCTCATACCCATTACCCAAACCTCTTGCCATTTTTCTTCGGTGCATTTGAAGGTGTATGTGTGCCTCAACCAATTCTCTGAAGCACATCTGAAAAGAAAAGGGCATCACTGAAGGAATGTATGATTTATGTGGGTATGAATAGATGGTTACTGTTTGTGTAATAATCTAATATAAGTGTCATGTGTTGTGTGTTGATTATTATGTATTAGAGGAGATGGGTCCCTGTCTTTACACTTGCTGTCATAGGGACAAGTTGTGTGGTTGACGGGGAGGAAACAGCATGTGCATCGCATATATTATCTTTGGGTTCAGTGGGATGGGCTGCAGGACAAGAGCACACCTCAGAGTCTTATGTGTATAGAAGTACGTATGTATGCTTCTGGAACATACAGTATGTGATGGTTTGGGTTACATGCATGTAGGCTACGCGATATCGATGTGGCCAATGCCGCCGCTGGAGCTTGTCGAGGAGTTGGTGTGGCGTGTGGGCGTCGACGATGATGCAGCGCTCGGCGGGGGTGACGAAGCCGCCTTCGTGGACGGCCTTGTCGACGAAGGCCGGAGGCCCACGGGCTTGGTGTGGATGCCCAGCTGCGCCCACGCGATCACCTCCAGGAGCTCCGCGCCATCTCGGCCTTGCGCTGGTGCATCCCGGCGACGGGCTTGAG
>JAKNSH010437544.1:0-12353 GCA_027790015.1 Cymbopogon flexuosus
CCGGTGGCCGCCTCCTCAACTCCTCCCATGGCGGCTGCTCCGGCGACGGCGACGTGGCGGCCGAGAGGGCAGCGGACCCTGGCCTTCGACAGAGTCAACGAGGAGAGAGGTGAGTTCCCCGTGAGCGCTGGTGCCCTCTGCTTCCACTGGTAGGGATCGGGACTCCCTCTGCTTCCACTGCTCGCCGGCGTCGTCACCGTCGTGGTTCCCCCGTCGCGGGCCCACAGTTGTCTGACAGCACAGGATTGGGTTGAGGAGAGAGAGCAACCTAATTTTTAGTTCCCTCTCTCCTCTGGTGGCAAAATCGGTCCTCTTTGGGTCATCTATTGGAATCATGTTTTGCACCTCAAAAATACTGTATGCAATATATTTTATGTATGGGCCACCTAATGGCTACTCTGTTGGAGTCAGCCTCATTTCGGGACTTGATATTTCAAATTCTATTTTTCTATACTGTCTTCATCACATTAATCTTTAATTATTTATATATAGTAGTAAATATATATAAAAAGAATAACTAATTATACAGTTTAGTTGTAAAACTATTTAATCTATAATTAGTCTTTAACGGTCAAATACAAACAAAAAGTGCTGAGAGGCCTCGGTTCGCATCGGTTCAGTATAGGATTACTCTTTTTCTTCAAAAAAAAAAAGTATAGGATTACTCGCTTCTTGACCACATCCGCGACTGTGTCAGGGTCAACCCATCCTTTGACTACTGCTCTACAGTATCTGCTGGTACTTGTCCACTTGCACCCATACCCATGCGTGCATGGCACACATGAAGTAGTGTTGCATTGGCGCGCGCAAGGCGCAACTAGCTACAGTGCCACGGACGTACTCGCTCCATTCCTCGGTACTCCAATATATAGCAGTCTGTTCCTATTTAATTGTCCGCGTAGATGCGTGCCTTCAATTTTAAAAAATATATATAACATCTGTATCTCCAAATAAATTTATTAAAAAACTAAATTTAAAGATCTTTCTAATAATACTGATTATGATACTAATTGGTGATATTTATTATTTATAAAAATTATTGGCAAATGCTTTTCGGAAAGCGAAGTGACGATTATTTAGAGACGGAGGGAGTACGTCCGAGTGTACACACTCACACGTGCACAGTAAGTATTTCCTTTCTTCTTACAGTGAACACCGCTCACCGACAGATAGTACATACTACGTGTATACGGAGTTGTTCTAGATTTCCTTCAAAAGGAGGAAAAATGATCGAGCAGCCTCAGCCTGTACTCATCTCTTCTTACCCACTCGCGATCGATGGACCTACGAGAGTCGAGAGGTCAATTCATCCACCACGTACATACGTCGGTACGAGCAAGAAACAGAGATAGAAAAACCTTTTTTCCCCTATGTATGTATACATATAAATGCAGTGGTGGGGAGGTTTGCAAAAATGATATATGCAAATTGCAACATGCTTCCACCATCTCTAAATAAATGTAGCTTGCGATTCCTGAGAAAAATTTTGATTGAACATAATTAGTATCATTGAAAAGATTTTTTGAATCTAGTTTTTTAACAAATTTATTCAAAGATATAAATATTGAATGTGTTTTATACAAATTGAATCAAACGTGTGACATGCACAGTAACGGCGACACTTATTTAGGGATCGAAGGAGCAAGCAACACTAGCTCTTGGTTCCGCTTCCAATGCAAGCTGGGGATGAAAATAGATGAATTTACAAAAATGGCTGCCACCATATCCGACAATATTGTACCAAAATCTTTCTCCTTGTCTTTGGAAAAAAAAGGAAAAAATGTGGTATCTAGGCTTCTCAAATATACTCCTGCGCTCTGTCCCCAACAACGAGTCGTTATGGATGTGTTTAGTTCAGATTTTTTTTTCAATTTTGACTAGATTTCTATAACAAATATGTGCAATAAATATTTATATTTCTAAATAAATTTATTATGAAAATATATTTAATGAAAGGATGAATGTTTCGTAGGGGTAAATTGAATTTTATAGGCGATAAAAATAAAACTAGTCATGGAGAAATGAAACCATTGACAACCGAATTCCGGCATTGAAGATGACGGAGACACGGGGAGTAACTGCTTTGGTTGCACGGTCATGGTGAAGGTGTGACATGATATATCAGGGGGCTGAGGACCGTGCATGCATAATGCATTCAGTATAGATAGATCGATCTGGACCGTACGCATGCCTGCCTGCTCGGAAGGCCCATAGAATAGAACCAGTGATGAGGGACCGGATCGAAACATCGAAGAAGCATGCATTGATGATACGTACGCATGGGACCATGCCACAACAGCACGTCAGTAACAACAGTAACCACCAGTACTTGTTTGTTGTCTCGAACTGTGACCGTGCCTGCCGCCTTTGCCTATTGACCCGTTTGGTAGCGAAGTGGTCATGCTCATGCGCGCGTGTGTGTGTTTTCTACTCCTATGCGTCTAAATTTACCACGTACAGGTAGATCCCAAATGATCATCATGCTGCATTAGTATGAACTCCTATACACTGTATGCAGTTACTAGAAACAAGAATCTCATGCATTGATGCAAAGAAAAGAAGATGATCTGCAGTTGTGCACGAAAAGAAGAACAGGCAAAAGCAATCTAGTGGTCGCAGCACGCGCGCCTTCCGTGCATATACTACTCCTAGTACTTCTCTACAACTGTGCTGCTCTACGTGTCGATTGATGATGATCATCTGCAACAAAAACAGCTACTATGCACCAATTTCAGTCTGTTTGAGGATTGGTAACGCCGTACACGCAGATGCAGGCTACCGATCGATATGCATGCATGTCAACTTCTCCTGCGAGTGCATGCGCAGTGCACCAGCCAAGAGCAGCTGCCCGTCTTGACTCTTGATGCCGCCCGGGTACTGTGATTAGGGACGGAGGTCACCTGCTACTACATGCAGCTATTGCGGCATGTGAGTGCATTCATTGTGTGTTTCCACTGGCAGTCCCGCCCTTGTCAAAGTCGATCAAATCGAGTGGAAACCAGCGGCCTTGTGATGTGATTCTCGATCCGTCTTCATCTACAGACGGCCACCGCTCGGGCTCCATCGTCTCTGCATCTGTTTCTGTTGGCACAGCGATTCAGTACAGCTCGCCTGTGACCATGGCCATGGAGAGATCGATCGATGCGTTGGCTGATCTGACAGTGCAATTAGCAGGTAGCACGCTACTCTCGGACCACCGCGCGCGCGCGCGGGTTAATTATCTGCACTGCATTGTTACATGCAGGGCTCTCCATCGATTGATCTCGTCCCCGTCCGTCCGTGTGCACCTGTGCTTCAGCAGTGAGGTGATGAACAACGCATGAGCGAGACACCACTCGAGCGATCTCCTTTTTGTTTCTGCACTGCTCTCGTCTCGAGTGGACGGAGGCACCGTGGCGGGCGGGCGGGCGTCCACCACCACCACCCACCGATCGATATCGTACGTATCGACCCACCATGCATGTGGATCGCAGCACGATGATCTCGACCGCGACAGTATCACGACGTGTCGCCGTCCACGCACGCACCGGCCGTGAGGGCGCACGCACGCACGCATGCAGCACAATGATTCCCTGCAGTTCCGATCCCATTCTTGTTGACGCTAGCTGGAATCATATCGCGGCCGTCGTCATAGTCACCCCGGCCCTACACGCGCGGCCGCGGCCGCCGGAGCCGTGCATCTTGTTGGACCCCGTCGCCGTCGAGCCACGAGTAGTGTGCATCAGCGTGCAGTGCAGTGCAGTGACGAAATATGTGTGTGGAGCGAGGGGTTTATTGAACCAAATGTCAACGTCAACAATTGCGAGGTAAAATTCACCAAATTTGATCTTGGGCCACCCAGTAATCCGACCTCACGTACTAGTCCACGGCCGGTTGGGCTCTCGAGCTAATTTGCGTACTCACAACAACCATTTGGGTCAGCTGCAAATTTTTATCTAGAACTCAATCCAATTTCAACCTAAAAAACGTATTGAAAGACTTGAAAAAAATATCCTTACCAAGGCCCACTTATCTGTGGGGCAGACGCGGACAAAAAGAAAAAAAAATGAATTACCTAATATCAGGCTCGGGCTGGAAAAGAAATGTTGCATTTTTTAGTCCACTCCGGCGCTCGAACAGGTCTTTTTTTTTTTCATCAATTGAACTTACGACATTCAGAATATCATTAACGTTAGTAGTCAGTAGCATATATCCGTGGTTTTCTCGTGTTCCTTCAAGAAGCAAGTTTTGTTTTCCAATGTAATCGTTGATTAGGCATCCAGTAGTGGTAGGCTGTGGGGTAACCAGGGTGTTGCCGACCTTATTGTGTTTGTATCGTTAAACTCTTCCTGCTTAATGAAATATGCGCTCAGACGTGATCTATAAAAATATATCAGTGGTTTTATGCCCATAAGTAAGTGTGCCATCCTACACCATTACATCATGATGGATCCTTAACTAAGCTTTGTTGAGATGCAGTCGGATTTGCATCAATCCACATATATTGAGGTGGAAAAGTGTGGAACTTAAACTAAGTAAAAAAAGAGTTCAGCTAAACTCCAATTCAATTTACACCTGCACATATTGATTGAGGTGAATCCGACAACATGTAAACTCTAGAGTTTACATTCAAACCTATGCGTGAAAAGGTGATTAGTTACTTGAGAGAGAAAGAGAGAGAGATACACCGTAGATGTCTCTTGAGATGGCCATGTTCCTTTGACGTGCCCCTCCCACTAGTAGGAAGGAAAGAAGATATGACGGGGGCATTGTGGTGGTGGACTTCCTCTTTGGCCCAAGAAGAGCCTTACACATTGGTTGAGAAAGACATGCGCAACGAGGAGCCGGGGTGGGTGAGCGAATTGAAACAGAGAGTGGAGCGAATGACACATTGGCACCGGGGCAGCCATGGTGCTGCCTCTCAAATCATGGGCATCCAACCTTGGCTGGCTCAATAGCATCCTTATCACCATCAAAGGCCGGCACTTACCACTTGCAATGTCTCCATTATGCAGCTAGCTAGCATGCGACAGTGGAATTTGGCAGTGGCCAGTGTGTAGTAGCAGTGTGTATGATTGATTGATAATAACACATACAGAATATTCCCTCAAACATTAAGCTCACTGCTCGTGAGCTCTTGAATTGAATCTACTACTGTTTTGTTTTAGGATAAGGGCGCTACTAGGCCCCCCGGCAGATTTGGATTACTGAGGCCTTGTTTAGATTGTAAAAAATTTCAACCTGATCAATAGTACCACCTTTGTCTTATTTGACAAACATTATCCAATCGTAGACCAACTAGACTCAAAAGATTCATCTCGTGATTTCCAACAAAACTGTGCAATTAGTTATTTTTTTATCTATATTTAATGCTCCATGCAAACGGCTAAAAATTAATGTGATAGAAAGAGTGAAAAAACTTGGAATTTGGATGGTATCTAAACAAGGCCTGAAATCAGCATCCACAATGTGAATTGTGATGTTGAATTTATTCGGCCATTGAGACACGTCTTCACATAAGTTAATAAAAAAACTTGTCTCTAACTTTAATCTCTCGCACCTCATAGAGTGCATGCACCTGAAATATTGCCGGTCGTGTGAACTCACGTGACACACATTTGCTTTGATTCTGATGCCGGCGGGCAAGATCTATAGGTTGAGTCCTTGAGGGTCCATGGAGACTTCTGGTGGCAGGCCCGGCCGGCCGGCGGAGGAGATGAACAAGTTGTTAAGCATCTGGCAGCCACATGATTTTCTTCTACAATATTTATGCATGGGCCATTGCAACGAGAGACCTCTCTTTCCTCTTTTTCAGATCAAATAAAAGATCCTAAGCTGTACGAAATAAGCTGTGAGATCCATAATGTGTAACAATATACATATCAAGTACCGACAATTAATATGCATGCTATATTATTGCTATTTTCCCCGCTACAAATCTCGTTAAAATTAGGAACGTTAGACAAGCACTAGTGTCGTCAGAAGGACAGAGTAGTAGAGGTTTGAGTTATACGGAGTTGGTGTTCACTAGGCTTAGCTAGATGGAAGCTCATTGTTGGTGACCAACAAACAAGCATGGGCGTGTGTAGTTTAATTCCTAGGGGCAGAAGTTATTAGCTCATTTAGATAAAGAGCAGTACTGTACGATGTACTACTACAAGTTGATTGATGAAAGCTTCCATGGTATTATTATTCTCCCCGTGCGATGCGATCCAGTAATCTTAAGCCGAGGTTGGCCATCATGATCGAACAGTACAACGTTGCCGTCTTCCTTATTAGTACTCGTACTAGAAGGACACAGTGTACATCTCTTTCCATCACCTGCATGCCGGCCGGTGCGTGCACCTAGCTCATCTGCCAATGATTGGCAATATTAGGTCGGCGTCAGGGTCGTCATGCAGTGTATAAGGCGGTGGTCTTAATCTACGATCCTGTCCATGATACGCGCGCGCGGATTCAATTCAATTCATCATAATATAATACGGCGGGACGCGCCAAGCAACAACGACCCGAGGAGTACGTGCTTGCTGTGTGCGTGCGTGTAGAGTGACACTGACTGGCTGAATGCATAGAGCAGGGCAGCAAAATTAACCACGCACAGTGGCGTGGTAGGTGCGTCGATCGTCGTCAATGGCCGTGCCGGCCGGCCTGTGGCTCGATAGAGACGAGAATCCGGCCGGCCGGCCGGCGCTGTGCGCCTACGTACAGAAACCGAAACGCGCGCGCCCATGCACATACGGTTGATCGATCGGAGCTAGCCCTTGATTCGTCTCGTACGCCGTGTTTGGATCGAAGCCGATCTGGTCAGGCAGCCGATCCCAGCAGCCTGAAGGCAGCGTTCCCGTACTGTAGTCTCTGCGTACAATAATCGAAACACGTGCCTAGTGCATGCTTACCTATGGTGCCGGCCGGTGCTCTCCAGAGCTGTACTGTACGTTGGCGTCTCTTCCAGCTTCATTTGGCTGGGGCGGCCCGTACCAGCGGTCTGTACGTGGCCGGCGGGACCGATCCGTGCACACACCTACGTACGGTCCTCCCACGCTCACCCGCACGTACGGAGTATATATTGCACGCACCAGGACCAGCAAAGCAGCGACCGGCGGCAGGTCGCTCGCTCGCCGTCTCGCTCCTCCGTACGGTGCGGCGACCGGGTCGATCGGCTAGATATGATTAGGCACAGGCAGGCAGCGGGGCCGGGCGCGATGGATATATCGGTGTGGTAGCTGCACGTTACGTTACGTAGTCCTAGCAAGCTGGCCGCTGCCGGTGCCGATCGCGTGCACACGCAGCATGATTACGCGCGCGGCCAAGCCCAAGGCAGTTCTCAGTTCATCCCGCCCCGCCCGTCGTCGCTGTCGCTGTCGCGTCGACCCATGCATGACACTGGCATCATGAGTGTACTACATGTAATCGTGTTTTCAAACCGACGACTGTTAGAGCAGGCAGGAGGAGGACGAGGACGCCGTCTGGCCCCGACAGCGCCGGGCCAGGTAGGCATATATGGCCGCGCGCGGCGGGGACGTCGATCAACCGTCGTGACTGCGTGCACGACAGCATATATATGAGCGGACGCACGTACCGTACGTGGAGTTTTCAGCTGTGATGAACGCCTGACCACCAGGCAAACTGGCAAAGGATGAGCGACGACGAGGCTGGAGATGGAGATGGAGGAGGGGATCCCGATAAAGCGCCGCCGCTGGGGGACTCCTCGTTGGTCGCCGAGCCCTCCCGTCCGTCCCGCGAGCGTTTGTTGGGTGGCCTTTTGGTTCGGCAGCGGCGGGTGCGGATCGTCACCCGTCCATGGATGGTGTCTGCTCTCTGCTGTTCTGGCATCGGTTTCCGGAAATTATTGGCAGCGCGTGCTTTCGCGGGCAGTGGGCCACAGGTTAGGATACCCTGTTGCTCCGTGCACTGCGCGCTAAGCTCACTATTGCACTTGCTGACGGAGTGACGGTTAAAAAAAAGTATATATACGTCCTCATAGGCTCATCCCTCGCTATAGACCAGGGCCTTGTTTAGATTCCAAATTTAGGATTGAAAAGTACTGTAGCGGAATTTCCATAGTATTTTGTTTGGATTTAGTAAAAATTATCTAAACTTTAACTAATTAGGCTCAAAATATTCGTCTCGCAAAGTACAACAAAACTGTGCAATTAGTTTTTGATTTCATCTATATTTAGTACTACATGCATTTGCCGATATTTTTATGTGATGGAGAATTTTTTTTTTCATAGTAAATTTAGAGGATGAATTTGGGAAACTAAACAAGGCCCATCCATAACAACCTAGTAGATTGTCAATTTTGACCGTGTAGCGTCGGGGCTCTCTTTCTGGCCAGCACCCTATCTACCGGATCACAATCCAGACGGCTTTCCGTGTCTCAAGTACCCTTATATTTATTGGTGAGAACAATGAAATTTCAATAGGCCCAAACCAGGGCCGTTTTTTGTTCATATCTGTCTGGATTCTTGTTTTGGTTTCGAAGAAGGGAATGTGCTTGTGATACCCTATCTTTCTCTCTCTCTTTTTTTATTGGATTGGAGGAAGGAAGGCACGGAGATTTCAATTTCTCATTTACAAATGTTTGCATCGGTAAATCCAGGAGGGGAACCAAGCCATACACCTTGACACTTGACACCTTCGACACACGCGAAGAGTCCCAGGATTTCGACTTGCCAACTGTGATGAAAAGTGAGCCATCTGGCTTGGTCCAACGAAACATTTGCCCTGCTCTGCACACAACAACCCATCTACCCTAGTGAACGCAACTTGTGAACAGAGAGGTCTTCGCTATCTATGAGTTTAGCAACTAGGCCTGCCATATAGGTCGGCCCAGATGGGTTGGATCCCCTATGGGCCAGCAGAAACTGAAATGTTTGTTGCTGTTGATGGGCCGTAGCAGGCTGCTTTCCCTTCTGCTACCAAAACCTCTGTCCTCTCATCGTGTGCGACAGTGCGGTGCTTCACTTAAAATCAGCAACAATAACCAAATTTTTATTCACACACACACACACACACACACACACACACACACACACACACACACACACACACAAAATAAATTTCGTGCAACTGGTCAAGCTTACACACTAATAACTTAATATAAGTAATAACCTCGAGGTTTTTTCGACATTGGCGTGCACACAGAGCTCAAGGAACAACTTGATCGACTGGGCCATTTCTCTCGAACTAGAATCTTACATTGCTGCAAAAAGTTTATAATCTACTGGGCTAACTCTATTTTTATTTAAACATTTTTCAGTCACTATCATGTTTGGTAAAAATGTATCCCTCATGTCCATTTTTTCCATTTATTACAGAGCTTTTGCGTCTACCGGTTCCTATGAGCTGTATATGTGTGTCGATTCAAGTCATGACCAGCATTATGTCCTTCAAAAACCTCATAGTTGTAAACTCTGTTATTTTATCTCCAGGTTTGTGAACCTACCACTACCATGAGACATTTGGATAAACATAACTACTGGTGAAGGCGTTTGATAATCACGATGTTTGATTGTAAACTGTAATGAATGGCTATGTAATGTGTATGACTGAATGAAACCACGGAGGCGAGATATGGAAGATGAGAGGTAGCTTCATATTGTGTACTCTGCATCTTTGATATGATATGCTTGATATTATATTCTAATGCCATGACAATGTGATATATACCAATGTTTGTGCTAACCTTATCATTGGATTATAATTATAAAGTTGTGTGTAAGAGATTGTAGCTTAGATCTTTAGGTCATTGTAGGGCGCCCGAAGGGCGCCTGATATTCTAGTTCTAGATTATGCTACTTGTTGGTGTGCTTTCACTTGGAGTGGGTTGGGTGCGAGGCAAAATGCTTTGTCTTGTTGGGCGGACAATGACAATACCTTTAACCTTGGGAGCCTATCCTTGGAGGCTTGTGGCTGTCGATGCAACTCTCCTCTCATAATGTGGATGTAGTGAGAGATAAATCTGGTCATGTTGCATTCCTTCCTACACGCGTTGTTGTTACAATTTCACACACCTGGTTCACAATTTATGGGTCTGTTTTAACATCAAAACTTCTAAGTAAACGAGGATGCGAAGGATTGCTTTTGCACAAGATCAAACTTTCAGATTCTAAGTAAACTCAGATGAGAAGGATTGCCCGTGCACAAGATCAAAGCAAGAACATACAAGTTAGCAGTTTAGTTTTTCTAGCCCTCTTAGTCTTTTTGCTCTTTGATTATTGTGTATACCTTAGTTTTGAGGCATTGAGTGCAAAGGATCCTATAAAATTTGGCTGTGTGAAAAAAAGTATAAAACTACAAAAACGATAAAGGCGAAGCAATATTTATAGATCGTTTTTCGCGACCGGGACTTCATCCGTTTTTCATTAAAAGGGATTAAACAAAGTTACAAACAAACTATGTCATGATGGCAAGATGCAAATATCACATAGCTAAGCCCTATCTACTGGATACAAATGTTTGTTATCACATGATATCGCCGCTTTGCGACATAAAAAGTGAAAAGGAACTAGCAGCTCTCAAACGTCCGCCTCCGCACGACGCGCACTCTGCCGCTTGCCATGGAACGAGATCTGCATGGCGATCTCAGCTTCGCCCACCAACACGACCTGGAATGCCGCCTCATTGAATTCCTGGAATGTTGCCTCATCTGGGCGCTCTGTCTCGACCTCGTACCCAAGCTTCCTCATGAGTACCTTCCTCACCTGCGCCTCAGGCTTGTCTTTGGTCTTGGCGGCAAGGCGGGCGCTTCGCTTGGGCAGCCACTCGAGCGTATCATCGTTGGGTACGACATACAGATCGTATAGTGTTACCTGACAATAAACCCCACTTAATAAGGCTTCCGTGATCAATTTCCGGAGCTTATAACCTCAACCATGGTGGCTTCTTAATACTACAAGAGAATAAGTTTCATGAAGAGCTGGTTCAGTAAATAATAAGTTTCTACATATTCATCCAATTTTATATTTATTGATTGGAAACACAGACGATACTAACACAGTTGGTACACACACCTGACTGCAGGCAACCACGCATGGCAGCAAATGTACAACATACTGTAAAATGAAAACCGACAACGTCGTCTTAACCAGATCGACGCAAGTCACAAAAGCAAATTAAATAGTACAACAAGAACCTGGACCCATTTATTGTTCTTGGGCCATCGTCGCAGCCAAACCACACAGGCTGCTAATCGAGGCACGCACAGTTAGCCCCGACTCGAACGCAAGTAGGAGGAGGTTCTGGGCAAGCGACAAAGCTATTCTCTGCAGCTGCAGCGGCATTGGCATCTAGCACCGGCAGGGAGGCCGCCTCCTCCTCCGCAACCGCAAGCAGCCTCCGAGGCTGCGGCGACGCACTACAAGCCAGTAGCTGACCCGTGGTCAGCACCAGCAGCATGATGACGGCGGCCGTCGTCTTGGCAGTAGCAGCGGACGCCATGGCAGCTAACCTTACAACTGACGTACGTCGCTGATGATTGATCCAACTGGAAACGATGAGTACTTGTGTGAGATGAGATTATTAGGTCTGAAGAGATCGAGGCGCTGAGGATGGCTTCGTGCTGCGCTATTTATGGAGGTGAGATGTGGATGAGCATATGCAAAATTTTTATAGATGGCACAAGCTACTTATAAAATACCTTCCATTATGTATTACTGTATGTATTTGCTCTTCTTTTTTGAATCTTTGGTGCCATCGTTGCACTCAGACTCGCGGCTTCGGTCCACATGCCAGCGTCTGACTGGCTCCTCGCTCGTTGCCTTTTGCATCCTTGTTGTGTCATCTATAACACTTATATACACAAATCTCACTAACATATTTCTCCGCGATTTCGACGAAGGCCCCACCAAGTCACTAAGTGCAACAAATAATTAATTATATTTGTTTCCAAGCCACCAAGCCATCAAAAGGCATCATATTGTCCTCCACTTGGTTCTTTTAATACACCAAGCCACTTCCATAATGACTACATCCAGCATCAAATTCTCATGTCCATTCAACTTTTCTACTAATTTCACTTCTATAATGAAGCTAACAAATAATCAAATTAATTCGTATTTTTCTTGCATACCGGCAGCAACACGCGAGAATTCTCCTTGTTATACTAGGATTTGTCTATATAGGAGTTATAGATATCCATGGTCGGGGCCGAAGAAGATCCCATGATTATATTAACTTCTTTTGTGTTGGATATTCTACCATATATATAAAGGGAACATATCATGTGCAAACTAATTTTTCGTGAAAACTCGTGCAAACTAAGGCAAAAAGTGTGCTAAATTCAACAAAAAAAAAATCACACATGTACATAATGTGATGATACACAACCTTGCAAAATATCTTGTCCAAACTCGACTTCGTTTGTGAGATAT
>JAKNSH010437657.1:0-12328 GCA_027790015.1 Cymbopogon flexuosus
AGCTTAGCCAGTTGCTTCCTCCTCTCATAGGCAACCTTGGCCTTCTCCTTCCTCTTCTCCTCAAGCTCCTGATAAAGCAAACAAAGGGAAGTCAGTCAGATACAACCAGAGTGCAGCGCAATAAATTCCAATGTAAAAGAATAGAACCATAAGACATCAGCAACTCTTTCTAATTGTAGTATAATGGGCCTCAGAGATCTTGGTGGTTAAGATCATCAAATGAGAACACCCATCAAGAGTAGCAAATATTTTGGTCATATCATAGGCACATCATCACAATATAAAGAATCCAATATACATTATGATCTGAAAATAAAAAATGTTAAACCACAATGGCTCAAACATCGGCAAAAGCACTAGATTGTGAAAATGGCTAGTATATTCTGTTGTGCATGATTTTGTCAGAAGTAGCTGGTTATTGAAATCATATTATAAAATCATTGGGAATCCGATTGATTTTTCTTCATCATCCAGAATCATGCACATTCCAGCATTATATATCTCCCAACAAGAGGCTACTCTAGCAATAACAATTCAACAGAAGTGAAAGAATTCACAATAATAGAAGATGCCCAGCAGAGGAAACTAGAAAAAGAACTTCTAGTAGTAATGTCTGAATCACCAAGCTATTCAGAGCATCATGTACACAGGTGAACGAAAAGTGCGGACAATTCATCTCCATTTAGAATCACGTTACAAACCTGCTCAAACTAGCAACAAGCCATTAAAGGCAAGTATGTTCTGATATGCATGATTTTGTCAGAAGTAGCTGGTTGTTGAATCATATTATAAAATCAATCTGATTGATTTTTCTTCATCATCCAGAATCATGCACAATTCAGCATAATGTCTCTCCCAACATGTAAAAGGCTATTCTAGTCTAGCAATAAGAATTCAGCAACAAAATGAAGAATTAACAGTAATAGAAGATGGCGGCACAGAGGAAACTAGATAAACAACTTCTAGTAGTAATGTCTGAATCACCAAGCTAATAGCTTTATGTAGATGAAAAGTGCGGACAATACATCGCCATTTAGAATCAAATCACGATACGAACCAGCTCAAACTAGCAACTAGCTGCAAAATGATGACACATAGGAACAAGCACATAATAAGAGTGGTGAAATGCTTACCCTGATGGTGTCATGGTAGTTCCATCCAACCTCCTTAGAGAGCTCGCCGAGGAGGCAGTACTTGTGCCCAGGCTGCAGCCTCAGAACCCTACAAACGAACCACAACAACAAATTACCATCAGAAGACAAGAACAAACATCACATCACAGGATGATAAAATCAGACAAATCTCGCATTATTATTACGAATCAAAAACACATACTTGAGAGCGTCAGGGATGACGACGCGCTTGGTCTTGTCGTACGGCGGCGGGACGCCCTCGTACGTCTTGAGCCTCGCCAGCGCCGCCTCTCCCCTCTTGGTCTTGTGCGGAATCATCCTGCTCGCAAAACATTCGCCCGCAGGCAGCACAAGCATAAACAAATCTCGCAGAGTACGTACGCACTATACATCGCAGAGCAAAATGGGAAGAACAGATGAGGAGAAGCACATACCCGCGGATGGTACGCCAGAGGATCTTGGCGGGGGCGCGGAAGTGGATGGGCCCGTGAGACGGCTTGGTGTTCATCCGCTTGCGGAGGAACCGGAGGTACTTCATCTTCTGGCGGACGAGGCCGCCGGACATGCAGATCTCCTCGCAGCGGACGACCACCACCTTCTGCCCATTGAGCAGCTCCTTGGCGATGATGGAGGAGAGGCGGCCCAGCATGTGGTGGCGCGCGTCCACCACGATGCGCTTCGCGCACACGCCGGAGCCGGACACCATTGCTACGTTACCTGTGGCGGCGGCGGCGCTTAGGGTTTGGAGTGGCTTGGTGGAGGCGGGTCGAGAGGGTTCCTTATTTATTCAGGCTTTGTTTGGTTGGGCCCTTCTTGGTTGGGCCAGGATTGTGGCCTGAACCATGGAGATACCTCGGAGGCCCATGACAAAACACGTGTTTGATTAGCCCAGTCGTGGCTACCATTTTGCATGAAAAAAATCCACATTCCCCTAAAAAAGGGAAATTGAAAAAAAAAAATCACTTTTTCTTCGCCAACTTTTACAAAAATCTTATAAAAGCAACTTTTACGAAAGTGCGCGTGCGCTTTTCCTTTTTGAAATCCAAAACCAAGTTTTCAAACCATGCATTTTCCTCCCTGCTGTTCTCATAAACCGCAGGCACTACGACCAACAGTCTTGGAGTCAATGTGCCAAGCTATTCGTGGCTTATCCTGGTTAGAGATGACAACAGTGAATTCCCCGTCGGAAGTGTGGCCGCTTCGAACCTCTGCCTGCAGTAGAGACCATCTGCATCTACCAATAACTTGAATCTTCAGCACCATATCATTTATTGAGTTAGATTCAAGCAAACAGAATTTCAATCTTCACAACCAGAATCCCATCCATGCAAGTGTAACAGATTAAAGCAAACAGAATTTGACAATTAGGTAATCCTGGCGAAGATAAAACCCGTCAGGCAATCACTGAAATATAAATAACAGATTTGCATTTGCATCCTTAGGTTTAAAACCATGCATTCAAAGACAGTTACCATTCCAGTGGTCTCAATAGTATCTACAGTTCTTTACCCACATAAGAATATAATCCGTTCCCGTGCTTCAAACGTGACACCCCAAAAAAAAACTGAAGAGCAGTCTGAAAGCATTCTAGAGTGAGAGGAATGTTCCAGCTTACCAAGTAGACAAAGAAACTCAAGATACATAATAGTTGAATATTCAGATTTGGCAGGCTAAATAGTTCGAATACCACAATATCACAAACCAGGCATAGCCCGAGGGCAACAAATTCTTACAAGTTTTCTAGCTCAATCAAAAAGCAGAAGTCTGAGAATGAGAAAATACAGTCTGCTGTCTCGAACTGAAAATATAACAGTTACAACTGAATCGGCACACTGTGCACCAAATTGGATAGGAAGTTTTCAGTTCAGGGGGACCGACTTCCTCTTGGTGAACCACGTTGCTCATCATCACCGCTGTTGCCCTTGGGGCTTGGGCTCCGGTCATCCCTAGGGCTCGGGCTGCGACCATTGGCCGCAGGGCTACGGTAACCATCAGATGGGCTCCGACTCCTCTTGCGGTCCTCCCTGGCCCCAGGGCTGTCTTCACGGTCTGAGCCGTTGCGTGCACCATTATCCTTTGGTGGTGGGCTCACATCACCCCTTGGGCTGGGGCTCCTTGGGCTCCTGCTGCCATCAGGTGTGCGGCTGCGCTCCTTTTCCTTTGCAGGTGACACAGAACGCCTGGGGCTTGCGCTCCTGCTATAGCTAAGACTCCTTGATCTCCTCTCGTCACGTTCACGGCGTCCACCCCTGGGAGATCCAGTTGGGGATCTGGATCGGCTGAGTATAACAGAAGGATTGTTAACACAAGCTGGTTGACAAACAAAATGCAAAGGATAAAAAAAATACATAATTGAAATAGCCTGGACAAATAACAAATAAGGGGTTTCCTTTCCTCAGCATACCTATAGCTACGGCTTCTGCTGTAGCTCCGGCTGCGGCCCCGTCCACGGCGTGGGGATGGAGACCGTGAATAGCTTCTCTCACGCCTAAACACATTTAGCAAGCAAATGCTTTAGTGAAAGCATTCAATGATACTCTAAAATATGCAGTGATTAAGTGCCATATGGCAGTGGAATGTAGCTGATGGGGTTATCAATAAACACCTGAGATTCCTTGGACTGTTCTGGCAATTCCTTTCAATATGGCCCCTTTCACCACAGCGGTAGCATTTGTTCTTCCAGTCACCAGCCTTGCAGTCTCTTGCCCAGTGACCATCAATTCCACAGTTAAAACAACGCCCCGTTCCTGGTGGAGGTCCTCTTCCCATGTATTCACGTGAAGCACCAGAACCACGAGGAACCTGCCAACACAAGTTATTTTGGAAAATCATAAGTTCAATATCCTTATGCTCGTTTCAGCAGAAGCTTGATAAACAGATAGATTTTGATAGGACACCAACTTACCCCTTTAGCAAATTCAACAATAATGCGGCTTCCATCAACTTCCCTGCCATCTAGGTTGTACTGTGCATCATCAGCATCTTGGGGGTCGCTGAATTCCTGTTTTGCAATTAACCAAATTGACAAAATAAAGAATACAAAGTGTAAAATAAGCATAATATGACTAAGGTAACATTAAAAGGCTAACAGTTGCAGAATTTAACTGAGGGTAGCAAAGAACACTTACAATGAATGCATAGTCGCGCTTCAACTCCACTTCACGAATTCTGCGCAAATGGTTTCCACAAACAGTAAGCCGACATGAGTCAAGTACTCAAATGCATCATCAACTTGCAACTTCATCTACAACAGTCAATAAGATTACACCAAGGGCGCCCTTCACCAAAGTCCTCCACAAATTTCGGAACAATGGCCACCAATTCCACCAAGGGCACCCTTCCACCACAGACCTCCATGGTTGTGTAAAAAACCGAAAACCTTCAACAAGATCATTCAAGTCAAACAGGCCTGGAGGTCAAACATCTATGTTGTGCGTACTGATGTAACAGAGCATACACCAAGAAAAAGAAAAACACTTGTATGATCCCATCCACAAAAACCTCAAAATGACTTCAAGCATCACAAAAACCCAACACCTTCATAAACCACCAATAATGAACAAAATAGGAAGGACCATAGCTTTGCAAGTGTATTTTAGCTGGATTTACCATAAAATTTAACCACACAGAGTTAGCATCGACTGCTCACGATATGCACTAGCACAGAACTGTTGTCTGACCCTAACAAAAAGTAGCACTCTGAGCTTCAGAGAAACTCTCCGTGCAGATAGTGCGGTTCTTACCTTCCATATTTGCTGAAAAGATATTCTAGGTCGCGGGAACGGGTGCGGGGAGCCAATCTTCCAACATACAAGCGCGTATTCCCATAGCGATCATCATAGCGAGGCATATCTCCTGAACAAATGAGAAGCATCCATCAGTATATTTTATAATGAAAACAGTATAAAATCTGGCATACGCTTCTACAGAATATAATTAAACCCTATATTCAAGACACAGTAAATAGTGTCTGACGCCTCTATATAATTCTAATTCGACAAGCCAACTAGAAATTGAACCCAGGCGCCACCACATCAATTGCAGCATCTAACAACCCAAGCTGCAATAATAAGAAACTGAAGCCCCCTCGCACCACATATCATATAAAAAGTTAGCTAAGACACTGACAGTAGCAAAAATCTGTCTGTGAACAATTAATAGCCTGCCAACACTGTGGTTGTTATTCAGACAAAAAAAAAAAAAGGGGGGGGCATGGATTACACGACGTTGACTTAACCTGCATAAGACCCATAATCGCTGAGGTAGTAACTGAATCTGAGATCCGCGCAAGAACTCGCCCCCCAGCAAAACCCTAAGCAACACGCCGGAGAAGCAAATCACGACCTCCGCAGCAAAGTTTGAACCTTTCTCCCGAAAATTACCACAGACAGCCAGAACGGAGCGGGAATTACAAATTTCTCAAGCAACCCGAGGCGCCAAGAAATCAGATACTCCACAGTAAATCCGTCGCAAACAAGACCAGACTATTAAAAGATAAGGTTGGATTCCAGGGCTCGCTACAGAGCGGAGATCCATCCAGCAGAACACGACGAGCAAGCTACGGGGTCCTCACCAGCAAAAAGAAACCGACCAACGGGACAACGGCGGGGGGAACTGGTACAACGTGAGGAGAAATACAGCGGGGCGGCGGGGTGTACCTGGATCTGGATCGAGGGAGGTGCTCCCGGCGGCGGCGGCGCGGAGGGGAAGAGGGATTTTGGGGAGAGGGCGTGCGAGGAGCTGGGTGGGGAGAAGATATGGTTGGTCTGGTCTGACTCCAGCTCCTACTCGCCTTGGTGGGGGCTGGTGCTGACTGGGCCAGGCCCAGGCCTTTCAATCCGGCCCATGGGCTAAAACGCGGCACAGACTCACTATCCGTTCCAGCTCGGCCCGGTCCGGACCTGCACGACTAGATTCCACGTTTCCACCGCCACCGGCTTCAGTTTCCTGTTTCCCCGAGGAGGAGAGGCTCGATTAGAAGAATTCAGATCCTTCCCAAATTCCAAGTCCCACCACAACATCCGTTCCCTCCTCTCCGCTCCTCTCGTGCGCCGCCGCCGGCTCTCCATCCACCGCGCCGGCTCCGTCCAGATCCAGGTACCCTCATCCTCCCGCCGCCCCCTCCCCTCTCTCGTCTCCTGCCGTCGAGCGCGCGCGCCGTACCGCTCGCTCTCCGCGAATCGGTAGTTCGGGTCGTTCGTTCGATTCTGTCGCGTGTCGCGTTCTCGTCGGTGTTTGTATTCCAGAGAAGCGATTCTAGGGCCCAGATGGACTCCCTTTCAGCGACGTGCGCAGGTTGACGCGGGGATTTGTGAGACTTTGGCACGCCCGCCTGATCTACAGGCGCTAGGGTTTTCGAGGGTCGCTTAGGGTTTTGTTGGGGGATTAGGCTGTTCTAGGTCGGGTGAGGTGGAGGGTAGCTGGCTCGAATTTTAGTTTCCTGAATTGAATACTGTCACGCTGTATTACTGTTGAGGGGTTAGGGACCGCATCGAATTGAACACTTTCGCGCTGTATTACTGTTGATGAGGGATTAGGGACAGCAATGGAGACAGCCTTGCAGTGAAACCACAAGGCTTTAGACATCATTTTGGTGATGAAGGACTAGTATAGTTGAGCCCAAATCTATGGGGATTAATTCTATCTCTATCGTCATGAGATATGCTGCTGTTCACACAGAAATTCCTGTATGGTTGCTCTCATAATTGATTAGAACCAATCAACAATGACCATGGATGGGGGGCACTCCATGTTGCAATTTCTGCTGCTCTCTTTGTTGGCACTCTCTTACAGTCTTACTCATGGTTTTGCTGTGGGGTTAGGTTGCTTCTGTTTGAATCCTATTGTGAATTTTACTTTCTGTTTCCTTGAATTGCATAGTGTTGTGGCTATTGCAGTTGGCAACTAGATTACTAGAGACAAGTGCTACTCGCAATGAAATCATGAGGCTTTTAAACCTTTCTTTAGTGAAGGGCAAATACAGTTGAGTCCAATCCCTTGGGGGTTGGGGATCAGTTCTAGCAGATGGTACTTTTAGCATAGAAGTTTCTGTACAGTGGCTCTCATGATTAATGACCAGCAACCAACCTTATTAGTTGGGTTGCTATCTGGTATGTCTCTGTTGTACGAGATGACAGTGGAAATCTTCAGGTCTAGCACCTACCATTCATATAGAGCTCTGATAGAGTTTTTTGTACTCCCACAGTTGCTATCGCTCAACCGTATTGTTAATTCAATTCGTTGTAGTTGTGTTCTGTCACTTTGTTCATTAATATTCATTCACTTCTTGATGAAATAACTGATAACTATTTTTTGCTTGTGGGCAGGGGATATGCCTCGCTATGATGACCGCTATGGAGGCACGCGCTTGTATGTTGGCAGATTGGCCCCCCGTACTCGTTCCCGCGATTTAGAATATCTGTTTGGCAGATATGGAAGGTAAGAACAGCTCTATGGTCACTCGGAGGTTGCCCAGAGTCCAGAAGAATGTTGCAATGCTTTACTTTTGTCCAAATATTCTGATAATTTGGTATAAGGGTAAACAGAAGTTTTGTGCTTTGAACCTATAGCATATCATGGGAAGTTGAGTCAGGATAGTTGATTTCTGTGAATCATTTGGGCTGTCATTATGTCTGGTCTGTAGAAGTACTAGTGAGGGTGTTCTCCAGCTCTTTGAATAGGTTGTTGACATCAGGTTTCAGGTAAAGTGATAACCTACTTATTAAGTTCAGTTGGTAAACTGTGATTTAGTCTGAACTGGTGGAGGTGCAAATGATCTGATAAATAGAACAGCCTAGGAAGCTAGGGCCCCCTTATTACCCTTGTCATAGGTATTTTTAGCAGTTGCTGGGTTCAGTGATACTATTGAGTCTCTTCAAGTTAATTGCGGTTGAGTCCCTCTCCAAACCGTTGTCTTTGGTAGTTTCTGTTATGTACATAATGTAGAAGTTTGTGCCCCCCCTCAGAACTTGAGTGTTTGACTTGAATGATCTTGTTGAAGGTTTTTCGGTTTTTACCGGGAGGTCTTTGGTGGAAGGGTGCCCTTGGTGGACTTGGTGACCATTTGGTGAAGGGTGCCCTTGGTGTGATGTTATTGACTGTTTTAGTGGAAGTTCCAAGTTGGTGATGCATTTGAGTACTTGACTCATGACGGCTTACTGTTTGTGGCAACCCTTTGCGCAGAATACGAGAAGTGGAGTTGAAGCGCGACTATGCATTTATTGTATGTTAATTTTACCTCCCACGGTTTAATTCAGGAGCTATTTTCATTTTCTGTTTTATTGTACCTTTTATTGTGTGGAAAAATACTTTTTATATTCATGGTTTTGTCTGTTTTACTCTGTTCCAAATTACCATACAGGAGTTTAGTGATCATCGCGATGCTGATGAGGCTCGGTACCAGTTAGATGGCAGGGATGTTGATGGGAGTCGCATTGTTGTTGAGTTTGCTAAAGGGGTAAGTTGCCTCTTCAATCACATGATTTCTGAATGAACTGATTATAATTCTTATCTTCCTTTTTTGAACACTCAAATTATCATGTGTATTTTGATACTGGATTTGCTTATGATCTTGTGTGTAACTTGTGCTTGCAGATCCCACGTGGTCCAGGTGGCTCACGTGAATATATGGGAAGAGGCCCTCCACCTGGTACAGGTCGTTGTTTCAATTGTGGAATTGATGGTCACTGGGCAAGAGACTGTAAGGCTGGTGACTGGAAAAACAAATGCTACCGTTGTGGAGAAAGAGGGCATATAGAAAGAAATTGCCAGAACAGTCCTAGGAGTGTCAGGTGCTTATACTGATTAATTTCTTGTCCTCCAGTCTAATGCTTTGTAACATAAATTGTTGAATTCTCCTAAAAAAAACATAAATTGTTGAACCATAGCCTTTCTTTAACGCTATTACTTGCAAATCATCTTGATGAACATGTATATTTTCAGGCGTGAAAGAAGTTACTCACGGTCCCCAACTCCACGCCGTGGAAGGGGTCGCAGTCCAAGCTATAGCAGAAGCAGGAGCAGGAGCCGGAGCTATAGGTATCATGTTTTTCCCTTGAGCAGTTGAGCTGTTTGTTTGTTTGTTTTTTGGGTTATATGGCTTGTTTTAATATTCCCTTTTTATTATCCGCAGCCGATCGAGATCCCTGTCTGGATCTCCTAGGGGAGGTCGCCGTGACCGCGACGATAGGAGATCAAGGAGTCTTAGTTACAGCAGGAGCCCCATGCGTTCTGCCTCGCCACCTCCAAAGGAAAAGGAGCGCAGCCTTACACCTGATAGAAGCAGGAGCCCAAGGAGTCGCAGCCCCCAGGATCAGGTGATGAGCCCACCACCAAAGGATAATGGCGAAGGCAATGGTTCAGACCGTGGCGACAGCCCCAGAGGGAGGGAAAACAGCAGGAGCAGGAGCCGCAGCCGCAGCCGGAGCCCATCTGGTGGTAACCGCAGCCCTGCTGCTAATGGGCGGAGCCCGAGTCCTATAGGTGACCGTAGCCCAAGCCCCAGGGCTGATGGTAGCCCAATCCCCAGGGCTGACCGTAGCCCTAGCCCCAAGGGCAATGGTAACAATGACGATGATGATGCTGCCCCTGGTGGTTCCCCTGCAGGAAGCAAGTCACCCTGAAAGATGCCCATCCCATTCTATGGTGCTTCGTGATGCATTGGGCAGACTCGATGGGCACAGCTATTTTTACTACCATATATCAAAAGACATGATAGCTGCACCTTTTCCTGTCTGATGAAACGTGGACTTATTTTGCTTTGATCTAGCACTCTTAATTCTTCTCTTAGGATGGATATATGATATGATGCCTTCGGGCTGGCTTGCATCTGAATAAGTGAATGTTCACGAATGTTCCCATGTTGATTTTTGCCTGATGAGTGCTGTGATGGTAGCATCAGTCTTGTTGTGGCCTGAACAAGAACAACTGCATTTGAGTTACAGTAACTGAACAGTTGGGCATGCCTCATTTTTTTCCCCGTGCTGGTGGTGAGTGGCTGGCTGGCTGGCTGGCAGGCATAATAGGTGCACGGCAGAGTTGTTGCGCTACTTGTGCTGCCGCTTGGCCGAGTCTTGCTCGTCCTTGCTGCCTGCCAACGGTGAACGGTTACACTTTGCAGTTGTGCCAGCACGGGTACTAAGGCCGTGACCGTCCTGGATGATGCACTTCTTGCTGCTCACATGGACTCGGTGGACTATCGGTGACAGGTACAACGACTCGTTCGTTCTAGTAACTTTTTTTACAGCGCGGCAGTACGATTCTTTCGCTCACGCATGGGTTTCCGGTTTCCCACCCAATTCACTGTGGACTGGGAGATACTATACCTAGAACAGGACATTGACATCTTATCTCCTCGGTCCATATATGACTTTTTTTTCGTAACTGCATTCTATTTCCGAGCCGTTTTTGTACAAGTTTGGCTACCAAACTCAAATCCCCATCCCAAACAACCTACCATACACAGACAGTACCGTGCCTGTGTAAAACTAGACTGCCCAGAGCTGGCACAGAGGAATCGTGTCCGAAAAAGAAACAGCCGCGAAGGGTCACAAACGTGGTCGACGCCCCCGGTGGTCACCACTCCGGTCTCCTACTCCGACTGCCCAGTAGCACGAAACCGAGCCGACCCCGCGCCCAGCTCCTCGGCTTGCTATAAGTAAACGCGCCAACGCCACGCTCTCCAAGCCAAGCCCAACCACCTGCCATTGCCGCGCGCAAGCAACCATCGCCGCAGCCGACCGAGGTCTCCGCCGCGACACGCCACCACCAGAGCAAGCGCGCGCCAAGCTCGTGCACACAACCAACCAACCGCCTGACGCCGATGGCGGCCGCCTCCGGCCACGCCGTGGTGGTCGACATCGACGAGCCATCCTCCTGCTACGGCAACAACAACAGCGATGCGTCGGGCAAGCAGCAGCAGCTCCAGCTCCAGCCGGTGCTCCCGCCCGTGCCGTATCTGCTCCGCTTCACCGACCTCTCGTACAGCGTCAAGAAGCGCGGCGGCGGGCTGGTGAACTGCCTCCCGTCCCGCCGCCCCAGCAACCGTCTCGCCTCCCTCGACGGCCCCGCCGGCTCCACCCCCGTCGCCACCACCACCACCGATGACACCACCAACACCAAGACGCTCCTCGACGGCATCTCCGGCGAGGCCCGAGAAGGCGAGCTGTTCGCCGTCATGGGCGCGAGCGGCTCCGGCAAGTCCACGCTCCTCGACGCCCTGGCCGGTCGCATCTCCCGCGACAGCCTCCACGGCGGTGGCGCGACGCTGAACGGGGAGCCGCTCCACGGGCGGCGCCTCCGCGCCATCTCGGCGTACGTGATGCAGGACGACCTGCTGTACCCGATGCTCACCGTCCGGGAGACGCTCATGTTCGCCGCCGAGTTCCGGCTCCCGCGCGCCCTCCCGCTCGACCGGAAGCGCGCGCGGGTCGACGCGCTCGTCGACCAGCTCGGGCTCGCGCTCGCCGCCAACACCATCATCGGCGACGAGGGGCACCGTGGGGTGTCGGGCGGCGAGCGGCGGCGCGTGTCGATTGGGACGGATATCATCCATGATCCGATTCTGTTGTTTCTTGATGAGCCCACGTCGGGGCTGGACTCTGCGAGCGCGTTCATGGTGGTGCAGGTGCTCCGGCGGATCGCGCAGAGTGGGAGCGTGGTGATCATGACTATTCATCAGCCTAGTGCAAGGATTCTTGGGATTCTTGATCGGCTTCTTCTCCTCTCGCGTGGACGGACTGTGTATGCCGGCACGCCGGCGGGGCTCAAGCCGTTCTTCGCCGAGTTCGGCGCGCCGATCCCGGACAACGAGAACCCTGCTGAGTTCGCGCTTGATACTATCCGGGAGTACGAGCGCAGCCCCGACGGCGCCGCCCCGCTAGCCGAGTTCAACGTCAAGTGGCAGCACGGAAGCAGCGCGTCGTCGGCTGCCGTCGACAACAAGGACAACAGCGACAGCAAGATGATGCCGCTGGAGCTGGCCATCTCCGAGAGCGTGTCTCGAGGGAAGCTGGTGGCCGGGAGCGAGGTGACCGGCGGGTCGTCGGTGCCGACGTTCGCGAACCCGCCGTGGACGGAGGTGTGGGTGCTGATCAAGCGCTCCTTCACCAACACGGGGCGGATGCCGGAGCTCTTCATCATGCGGCTCGGCACCATCATGGTGACCGGCATCATCCTGGCCACCATCTTCTGGCGGC
>JAKNSH010437777.1:0-19648 GCA_027790015.1 Cymbopogon flexuosus
AATCTTGGTCGCATGTTATTTCAGGGAAGGTTTTTAGAGCTTCATCATAGTACTGAACATGAACTACTTCCATATACCCATGAGGATATTTGTTTACCACTGAATCTACAAAATCTATGTAATTTGTTCTGAGTCCACATCCATCTCAAAGGACCAACATTTAAATTCCTTTCTCCTTGTCCTAACATTACACAACAATTTGATTTCCAACTTGACAATAGAATCAAACCTATATTAACACAAGGTAAGCACTGTGTTCATACAAGCATGCAAATTTGTAGGAGGGGCAAAGAAAAATGATAACAGTAGACTCACCCTCCTCGGTGGTCGATGGCAGTGCCCTCCTCATTGCCCTTGCTGATGTCGCTCTGCTCGACAATCACTTCATCGCCCTTCTCGACCTGATTCGCACCGCCGTCGCCCAGGCCGATAGGGGAGGCCGGACAGCTTCCACCCAGGCCCCTACAGATAACAGAAAACAAATAACAATTGGATGGTGTGTGTTGACACAGAAAACAGAGAACAAGCAATTTTTTCAATAGAAAAACAAAGACAATAAACAATTTTTTTATATGAAAACACGTTGCATGATAGAAGAGAGAATTTTTTTCAACGGACGGATAGACGGATAGGAAAAGTGAATTAATATACTTGCATTGGTGCAAAGTCGCAAGAGCAAGATGCTTGCCTTGAGGACGCATCAACGATGGTTCATACATATGCATGCATAGCAGTGCCTGTGTCGGTAGCTACTGTAGCCACTAGCCAGGGTTACGTTGTTCGAGAACCAAAAGGCCTGTATGTATATACTCTCGCTCTTACCAGTTCTTGATTTATTTGGCCGATGGGTCGATCGGTCCAATGCCTGCGTGATGCAAGAAATTTTAGGCTTTGCTATGGTACACCAATTACCTCGCAAGAGGTCTGGCTCAAAAAAAAAAAAAAAAAAAAAAAGCCCTCACAACTCACAAGAGAGACCTCAAATAAATCATAGCCCTTGATTTTAAATAAATATAAAACAATTTAATAAATCAAATTGTCAAATAATAGAAAAGGAATTCCAAAAATCTCAAGCATGTCTCACTGCGGATCATCTTCCTTGTTTGGTGCCACATGCAAACTGTTGGCATGCCCGGAATAATGAAATGTGTGGTTCTCTGTCCTCGACATACACACGATGCAGTTACCATCTTCTAAAAAAATGTAGACATGTCATCTTGTAAAAAAATGTAGATATGTCATGTTCATCAACAATACTAGGAGATACCCCGTGCGTTGCTGCGAGAACTATGATTTGGATTAAGATTAAACTATCATGCAATTCTTAGAAAGTGATTAATTATTACAAACTAATATCAGTGCATAGCGTGTCACGCTAATGTGAATATCTAATAGTACGTTAGTGGATGATGTGTTGGATATCATAATTGTGTTTGTGCTAGTGAACTTTAATTGAGAGTGTTAGTGGGCTGCTGAGGTAGACTGTTTGCATGTCGAGAGAAATAGTTTAGTGGGGTTTGTTTTTATAGGAGTATAAGATGTTACATGTCCTATACATACAAATTGGATGTATCGCTGTAATTAAAAAGTCATGCATATGTGTAATCACGTACATCTCATTATGTGCAACTATATATATCACGTACATCTCATTATATGATGATACATATTGTCATGTTATAAAAGAGGATACATTTGTACGACTACCACGAAACAGATAAAATTGTAAAATAAAAACTATAATAGAATAAACACAAATAACTATAATAGAATAAAATAAAATGAAGTAAAACAAAATACGGGTGCTGCAATATGCATGTGTGTGTCCTTGTCCACACTTTAGATAAGTTAGAGCAACTCTAACGGTTATGCAAATGGGCTTTGCATTCTTGTTTTTGCAAAAAAAAGTCTACAAAACTCCTATCCAACGGTTTGACAAATGGGTTTTGTATTTTTGTTAACCTGGCAAAATCATGGAATGAATTGGCATATATGCAAGCTCGCGATCGGCTTGGCATTCCGTCTTGCGTGCTACTCCCACACGCGCTCTTCCCTCCTGCGCCGCCAGGTTTCCTTTTTTGGATTTTGGCAAGTCAATTTTGCCAAACCGTTGGAGATAACCTTTTTTTTCTCCCCATATTGATTTGAGAGTTGGCAAATTGAGAGTTGGCAAACTCCATGTGAGATCTGATAGGAAGATATTTTTTCTTCATCTATCTATTACCTCTTAGGAGGTAATATGTGATAATTGCTATTCAGATCGATGGTCCACAGTTATTTGGGTGTACCTTAGCAAAACCCATAACTTTATGTTATGTATGTATATTGCGCTAGTATGTAGATATATATGGTTGTAGCTCCTATTGAATAAGATACACATCGGAATAATAAGTTGTAGGAAGTTTTTTTGGGGTAATATAAATTGCAGGAAGTGAGTTTAGAAGGTGGGAACTGGGAAATTGAATTTGAGTGTCTTGTTTCTTCTTAATGAAAAATAGCCTATTTCCTTCCTGGTTGTTTTTTCTAATTAATACATTCAATACAACTCAAAGTGTTGAGTGTCTGTTATCTTCTTAATGAAAAAACACTTCATTCTTCTTAAGTTGGTGAAAAAATTTCTTTTCTGATTAATAAGGTGTGCAATTGCCTGAAAGTGGACATGATATTTCAGCAAACATGGTTCGATTGATTCTACCATAGATTTGACTCGCTTGTGGGATTGACATCCCAATATGCGTAATTGATGATGTATTGTTCCCCTTCTTGTTTAGGTTAAGCATTATTTTAGTTTTTCTTTTATTGTTCTTGTTTCAACTCCGTACCAATTGAGTTGAATACCTAAAAAAAATGACAACTCTTGGAGGCCCTGCTTTAGCCAGTGTATCTTGGACCTCGGGTCTTGCCACCACATGACGCTTTAATGTCTGATGAGGCCCATCCATGAAAATACTAGATCCTTGTCATTGCTAATTTAGTAAAAAAAATGCATTTATTGTTCATTTATACATCCATCCATCTACATTGTTTCGTTCAAACCTAATCCATTTTCATTCATCCATCAAATATCCATCATCCATCTCAACATATACAACTATAGTATATATGAATACATAGGTGGAATGGAAAATAACTCGACTTGGGGAGGAAGAGGAGGATGCCACACATGTGCTACCGCCGATGTGGGTGGTGGGAGTGGGGGAGGAGGAGAAGCATGCGAGCAGTGGGTAGAAGCTGTTGTGGATCGGAGGAAAAAATTGTTGATATTCGGGTTGTTGGCTTCGTTATGTGCACATGGCAGTGAGGGGCAATTGACTTTCTTGGGCACACTGGCATGTGCTCCATATCCATTTCAAATAACAATACCATGACCATGAGCACCATTATGACCACACATAGTGGCATTATAGCAAAGGATCGGTGATGTCCACCATTGTCAATTGTATTTTTCCCTAAAGTATCTCCAAAAACATATAAGCCTTCAATTGAGCATACATCTCACCTTAGGGAGATGGGTAAGTTAGCGAATCACATGATCATAATTATTAAAAGTTCAAGACATTTAGGATATATGGCACAATGTTTATCTCATCATTGATCAACTTACTAGCAGAGGCGATGACATCCCTAATGGTCTTCATCTTGGAAAAGTATACATTTGTCATGCTGCCTTTCTTGATACTTTCTTGAGACAGTCAGTGCTGGCTCTAGGATTTCAAAGGCCCTCTTGCGAATTCATTGTGACGACCCCTATAATATATTTGAAACGAAAACAATGTCTACTAGCAAAGGCGATGTCATCTCTAGGGTTTTGTAAACTTAGGCTTGGGCCCCTCTCCGGCTTGGGCCCTCGGCCGTTGCACCCCATGCCCTCTCCATAGGACCGGCACTGGAGACAGTTGACTTTCATCCTCGGGTTCATAACTTGAGCATTAGACTGAATTTAGAACATACTCTCCATCACCACCCAAACTACAACTGATTATGACAACATACGTCACTACTACAGTTTTGTTTCCTGTGACGGTCGCTTTAGGTGTACCGCAGCGGGCAAACCGCACCGTCACGGTGATGAGGTCACGGTAAATCGTGGCCTCCACTGTGCCAGGTGGATTATGTTGCCCGGCATAACGTGCCCGCTGTGGTAAATCACCATTTACCGCAGCGGGCACGTTATGCCGCCCGCTGCGGTAAATCATTTCCCGCAGCGGGCGCTTCGGTGGCCGGCCAGCCCGGGCCGGCCATCGAATTACTGTGGCGGGGCAAAAGTTGTGCCCGCCACGGGGCTGGTTTTGGCCTCGCCGCGGTTAACGAAAATTGACGTAGTGAGTAGGGACTTGTGTCAGCACATCTGCTGATAGAGTTGAGTAGGTGTTAGGCAACTCAAGATCTAATTGATGGTCCTTTTTCCAACCATGCATGACTCATAAAAAAATGGTGACCAATTCCTTTTTTAATGAACACTCATGAGAGCTGCATATTATTATATATTAATAAGATGAAAAAGGTTTGTAACTTATACACCAAACAACGAGACTCACACCGACAAAAATAATCATTCTTGCTTCTTCGTGATGACCTTGATGGTCTTGAGAGGCACCTTAGCTAAGCCATCAAGAAGTATACTCATGAAGTAATGAGACGGGCACCTAAAATTACAGGGAACATTGGAGCCTTCCACAACACAAGGTTGATCGTAGAGCCAAGAGCTAATGGCACTAATGATGTGGGATACTATATGTGCAAGCAGGTTGGTGTCAGAACATGTATCTAAGAGGAATGACTCCTCTGATTGACTGATTACCATGAAAAATTGTGTGAAACATTGGTTGCCAATGTCTATAAATGATCCTCCACTCCCATCAGATGCACTCATATGAACAAGTGAGTGTTGCATTTCAGATTTTCTTGTGTTCATTGGCTAGTTTCCTAGCAAAGTGCTTGGGTCTCCATCCTCAAATTGTCCAATTTGGAATAGCGAAATCTCATGGACATGGTGTGGGCTTTTGTTGGCATTAGCTATATGAACCTACTTATACTTCATGCGCATAGTGATGATGTACTTTCTCCCAAGCAGTATTCCAAGGTTTATATCGATCACAGGGAATTAAAGAAAAAGGTTAAGCGTAGCTAAACATAAACGACACCCTCTATCTATTGAAGCTTGAGATTGGTGTTGGTAGGTTGAAGATTGCACATGTGAAGGTCACAAGGGCTTAGGATTTAATAATGATGTCGGGCATGAGATTTCGCTACTCCACACTTGAAATTAAAGAGTCAAATACTTGAAGATAATGAAATATTGTAATGCACGGATAGGTGATGTGAAATATCCCTCTCTCTATCTATTGTAATGCATTACAATATTTCATTATCGTTCACGGTCACAGCTTAGGTGATGTTTGTTTTGGCTGTGGGAACGGTAATGGTAATGCAATGAGTAAACAACAAGATCTATTACCATGCAACATAAAGCGGGATTTGTTTGGCTGGCTATTTATTGCATACGAAGAGCATGCTTGCTAGGGAGAGAGACACATGATCTATGCAGAGGGAGTGGCGACATCAGATAGCGCCCCATGGGAGCGGTAACCAAGTTGCACGGCACATATCAGTTCATGGTATGATTGATTGTAGTCGTGCCCAACCAAATGCCAACCAAGGTGATTACGGTCCAAAAGGTCCAAACCAAACAACACAAAAGTCCACAAGGGATGCTATAGAATACTTATAAGTCCAAGAGTTGTTCAGGCATGTTTCCCTCACTAAGGAGCAAGGAACATAAAAAGTTTGTAGTTCTAGTGGAAATGATCTGGTGATGCAAAATTAATTTTCTGCCTACTCTGTCATCCATGTTTTTCTATCAACCTATTCACTATGAATAAGGAATGTTGGAAAGGGGCCAGGTTGTTCATTTAGTGGTGCTTCACACAATTGGGTTTGTGCAACTAGAAAGACTGTAGGTGTGACCTTTCCAACTATGCGATGTGTGCATTCTGTTTGCAACTTCCAAAACTGCTCGAGCACATGTTGATTACTTGTGTTTTGACCTACTAGGAAACATGCTAGTTCAAAGTCCTCTGGAGTTTTGTTTATTGTGTGGCGGACAAAACACCTTCCACCTAAGACTATTTAGTCGCACCGCATGGTGGCTAACTTTGTATAGCTAGACAAATCCAACATCAAGAGATGGCCATTCTTAGTTTTGCATGCAGGTTTTTGTTTCATTTAATGTTCCTCCTTGGCTTTGTGTTCTTTATAGTTGTTGAAACTATAGGTTAGTCAGGTTGTTAGTGATATAACACTAATATTTCTAGTTGTGTGCGCACATTCTCGAAAAATAAAAAGCACTGGATCCAGAGACTGATGAAATTAATATTTCCACTAGAATAAACACTATCATGTTTCTATGAGTAAGTAGTACATATAATATTCGAAGCTCCTTGCATGCAATAGCCCATTGATCATACAGACACTAATCAACTCACAAAGAGCAAATACATTTGCAGTTCCATAACATCCATTAATCAATACTTGTACTACCTCTTTGGGCTCATAGTTCATGGAGATTATTCTCTGATAATTACCTCTAATGATCCATTGTTAAGCACTAGATATTTGTTTCACCACTGCATGTACATTTACATTGATGAGAAGAGAACATGTTCAGCAAAATAAGGGGGCGATGTACTACAGTACAAGAACTGATTTCAACCAGGTACAACATTTGGACGGACAGACACACATTTTACCTTAGCAGGACATGATTTAAACTTATGTCAAACCTATACATAATTTTATCTAGTCGACGAATATGATGCTGCAAGGAGCGCAGCCCCAATCCCTGAACCCTCCTCCATAACTCTAAGACTAACAGTGGAGGCGAGCTCATCCCCGAGGATCTCATCCACCGCTTCGTTCAGATACTCCCTGAAGACTGAATAGCCTTGGTAGAGACCGCCTTCAATTGCGACAACCGACCTCTTTGGATCGCCTCTTATCTTTCGAACAAAGGTGGTGCCACAAAGAGTTCCATCACGACCAATTTTTTGTAGTACTGCAACAATCCCAGCAGCTGCTAGACGGGCAGCTCTTCGGGTGACAATGTCACATATTCTAACAACAAGTCTCCGAGTCTTCAGTGGAACATCTTGTATCTATAAGAAGAATAATGTAGTTGATGAGATGATTGTCGGATTAAAGTATATAACATAATAATATATAAACAGTTTCATATGGGCCAAGCAGCAGTGACAACTAACCTTCAGATGTTCTTCGAGCACCCTACCAACAACTCTAAGATCTGGGGAATCATCCTCACGAATAGTAGCTAGAGAAGGTGTACTGGATGAAATGAAACAACAAAATTGTTATAACAATATTCAGCAGTATCGTCTTGTTAGGCAATCAGACCATAGAGTACCCCAACAAATGCAAATAGGACTAGAAAGGGTACATGGAAAACACACAGTCTCATATATATTCCATGTTTCAAAGTTTCATGTTAGTTATTAACATCCTCAGTGAGGATTTTATTAAACATTAAATACATGAACTTGATATATATAAAGAAAATATTTATATCAGATCACTGAATATTTACAAACATAACATATCAGCTATTTTTGTTAATCTGTAGGCAAAACAAGCATCTGAGTTTAATGAAGATAGACATAGATACTTTGAAAGATACCATGGAAAAGTTTAGTTTTCATGGAAAAGTTTAGTTTCAAGAAACAAGGAACATTTTCCAACCATATCAGATTCAGTGTAAAGATTAGTTATATTGCATCAATTTTACATTTCAGTACCAACCAACAATATATATGAAACTACTAACAAAAAAGAATCATATAATAAATACAGCTTTGTAAGATCACAACATAACAAGAAAATACAATACCTGAATATGAAAGGGGTAGATAAGTAATTCACAGAAGAACCAAATAAATCTGATTCTTGAGCCATTCTTTGGAATACCAATCTTGCAATTTCCCCAAGATACACACCTGAGATCATTTTCTCAAAAGCCTATATATGCATCCAAAAGGTGCTAGTTTTAAATTCATTTGACACAAGCCTTTTTAGCTTGATTTCCACAAATAATGCCACAATGGAAAGCTTTAATAAATTCTTACTTGGTCATAGTGATTCCGTTCTGCTTCACCGGAACATATGTCATAAGGTGTTAATGGTATTTGCGGAGACCGGAAACTACCCCATTCCACATTTACAACCTAATGAATAGAACATAGAGATATGATGAATATTTCCACATTGAAAATTTTAACAAATCAACTCAAATAATATAAATAAAGTGGATAATACAAAAAAATATTACCGTTAGGTCGGAATTTGTAAGAAGACCCTGACATTTTGCGATAGCAGCATTGTGTTCAATATAGGAAGCATTGGTACCAGCTCCTATAATTACTGCAGCAACTGTATCCTCATCATAATAGTGTCCCATGGCCAATGCACCCACAGCATTGTTCACCTATATTTGCAGTAGCAGATGAAATGAAAGAGAAAAAATGACGAGTGTATATTATTATATACTCTAGTGAATAATAAAATAAATTGCAAGCAACGGACTTGAAAAGCAAATTTGCTAGATTCAATCAAGAAGCACATATTTATTCATCAATTACAAGATAAGATTATACATGCAGACTAGTTCACAAAATATGTAACTAAAGTTAAAGTGCCCATTCTTTTTAGTATTGAACAACATGCAAAGATCTAGATCCAATACTAGAATTTATCTGAGCATAGATACATAAGAATTTGTTGCAATATATATCTATTATTATTAAAAGTAAGTCAAAGTCATGTCCACGGAAATATCAATGAAAAAAATAATCTCATATATATCATTTTCTTCTATTGCGCACACCTAGAAAACAATGATACATACGTGTTTAAGCAGTGGTTATCAAAATATAACACAAACAATTTTTATACATGAAAGGTTATCCCATTTGATTTTCAGATAAAATAGATAATGTTTGAATCAATATTCTATTTGAATATGTTACAAGAGCTAAGAAGGCTAACTAAGAAAGCAGCACATGCCGACAAAATTAAAGAGAAAAACGGTGAACCAATCATGTAGTGGTCTTTTTTTTTATAAATGAAATTAATTTTCTGAATACAAACTAACTCACGCAGCAGCAATGCTTTAAATATGCATGTGTCAGTTGGCCAAAGGCCTTCATTAACACAGAAACATCTTCAATCGATAAAAGTCGACTAAAAACAAAGCTAAATGAGAATGTATCTAAAGATTATAGCCACTAAAAATTTATGCATCCTGCCTAAAACCACTATCCATGCACAAATTGAAAACCTAGTCACACAACATAAGTACTCCCTCTGTCGGCAATTTATCCGTCGTTTTTTGTTTTCGTGCCATAAGTTTGACTCGATTTGCAGTAAATACAAAAAAACATTTGTATCTTCAAATAAATTAATTAAAAACTATATTTAAAGTTCTTTCCGATGATACGAATTTTGTACCATATTATATATTAATGTTTGTAATATATATTTTGTCAAATTTATTTCTTGGAAAGCGCAAGCAACATATATTTTGGGACAGAGGGAGTAGTTAGGAACATACCAATGCAGTTACTTGCAAATTCAGTCCATTTCTAACAAGGGCTTCATTCAAGCATTGAGCAACATCTTTTCCAACCTAGTATTAAAAATTCAGATAAGCTAGTGAGAAAAAGAAAAAAACCATAATCTCAATAGTAATTATAGAGGCAACCAAGCAATACTGAGTCGAAAAATAGAATTTAATTGTATAAAGCTAATCATAAGGTAGTCTAAGGATTGGATATCAAGCTATACATTATTAACAAGGAACAAGGATATTATCAGCATATGATGTACATAATATACCAACAAGAGACATTATTTGTATGGTATCATGTCTGAATTTAATACATCATCTCTTGCAAAAGAAAGATTCAGCTATTTAAATAGAAACTTCACTTCAAAACATAACGAAAAGAAGAATAGTTGAAAAAACAACTTTGTAGCTTACAGCCTCTTCAATTGAAAATTCTTTAGTCCACCTAATTAATGATCCTGAGGATATGGAAACTTGTCTGACTGGGAAGGAAAATGTAAAACCAAGTGCCCTTCCCTCATCGCCCCCACCCTCTCTTTCAATAAAATTCTTTAATGTCAAGGCAATTAGATTGAATAAATCCTACACAAAAGAGTTGAATTAGTATATTAGAAACAATGTACATCTTGCAAAGGAAATGAACTGAAATGATGATAGTCACCTCGCTTGTACCCTTGGTCAAGTCTTCTGGAATAGGTCGATGTTCAACTTTTTTATTGATAACCATAGATCCTGGACCAAGCTCTAGTTTCATGACTCTATAGCTTGTTCCCCCAAGATCAACAGAGTAATAGATGCCTTCCTCACTCCTGCCCAGCACATGTATATACATGAACAACTGTGTCTGGTCAGCAAATAAGCAATAAAAGATCCAATGCTAAAAATCACGCCATATAAGACTCGATTAAGTTGCCAATTGGACATCTCAATTCAAAGAAAAGTACGCAGGCACTAACATGCAAGTTCTATGCAGCCACAATAATGCAATATGCTGCTGCATCAAATTTTCTTATAAATGTTTTAAGAGGCAAAACAGTGTCACTGGTGTCGACTTAGACACTTGCCTTCAGAAAAAGATTTTTGATCAATTCTATAGGAGATTTCGATAAGTTTTATATGAGGTTTCAAGATTTTCACAGAAAAATATTAGTTCAGAAAAACTGTGTTATCATATACCGCAAGATGAAACCAACATGCAAGATGACAGCCGACCCGAAAGCATGCTGTGTTCTCGAGTTCTGATCAGCCGTGAGCACCATGCGCACCAATTTTTCTTCAGAGGATCATTTATAAGCACCAAGTGTTTGCTGTGTTCTCGAGTTCTGATCAGCCGTGAGCACCATACGCACCAATTTTTCTTCAGAGGGTCATTTATAAGCGCCAAGTGTTTGCTCGTGGTCGTGACACTTTGAAGATACAGAGAAAAGAACAGGAAATGCGGAAAAACTGGGGGCCAATAAAGAATGAACCAGCAGGATAAAATTGCATTCTCACACGCAAAAACTTTGCAAATTCATTTCGTTTGGCTAGAACCCTAGCACGAAGCCATGAACCCTCCCATGCATGAACACACTGAAGCAGACGGAGGGAGAAAGAGAACCAACAAATGGAAGCGCAGGCGTGAGCGCGACCGTTACCGACTTACCCGTCGGGGAGCGCGTCGACGCAGGTGAGCAGCATGCGGACCTTGCTGGCGCCCTCGGACGCGAGCCCCGCGAACATCTCGACGGACAGGGAGTTGACGATCCGCTGCAGCCGCTCCGTGGGCGTGGCGCAATCCTCCTCGAACCCGCGCACCACCGCCACGGCTCTGCTCCACCGCGACCGCGCCACCGCCCGCCTCGCCACCAGCGCCGTCGCCACCGCGCACGTCACCGCCGCCACGCAGCCCAAGGCCACGCCCAACCACTGCGCCTTCCCCATCGATCGATCCCTAGCTCCTGACCCGATCCCAAGGCCCCGGCCACCCGCGCGCTAGCACTAGCGCCGGAAGGTGTTCTCTACGATATGGCTGGCTGAAGTGACCGCGATCGGAAGGAGCGAGAGGGAAGCGCAGCCGCGGCGAGCCAGCGGCGCCGGGCGAATAAATAGGCGAGGCGAGGAAAGGGACGGGGGCGACGTGGATGCTGTGTAGTAGGCAGGGAATCCCTGCAGTTATTTCCTTATATCTTCTCTTGTAGTCTAAGTTTTGGATCACAATCAATAAGTGCTTTCCATAGTTGTCCTCCATATAAATCAGAATCCATAAATATGGAAGCACTCTGCCCACCAGATACTCTACTATGATTTTTGCATGTTTATTATGATTTTCTCTTTCATAGGCACAACATTAATTTCAACAATCTTTGGGTCGAAAAATGATTTACTATTTAACTATTTATTAGTGACATAATTTAGTACTATATTGATAGGGAGGATATTTTTCTATTATGCAATAAATGGTGCGCATATATCTTATAGTATCATAGTTTTATAAAATATAGTACTACTTCCACAGCATTTAAAGCTATCAATTTTTGCATAAAAAAAGCTATCAATTTTATCAGTAGATCAATATAGCTAGACTCTTATGGTAGTATAGATTTATGAGAATTATTATAAACACTTTTTATCCATAGCATTTAAAGCTATCGATTTTATCAGTAGATCAATATAACTGGATTTTATCAGTAGATCAATATAACTGGACTTTTATCATAGTATATAGATTTATGAGCATTATTATAAACACTTTTTACTGAAATATGATGACTAATTTGCGTGAAATCTATGATTCCAAATTCTTTTATCCCCACTAAAAGAATTTTTTTCCACCAGACGAATCCTACAAGGTGAGAAGGACCCTGACTCCATCTGAAACAATTTACTACTATATTAGGCAATATTACCTACACAAGTTCGATCAGGAGGGGCGGAAGCACAAAATTCAAAGCAGTGAAAATAAAATCGGTTCTATTAAGAATAGGTCATTGTACTGGTGATTAAAAAAAAAGTATTAAGACAAAGAAGGTTCAACACTCCCCATGACAGCGGAGCCCTCATACTGGGGTCGGTAAAGAGCATCAAGCGCAAAGTGATCTTATCCCCCCCCCCCCTTTTTTTTTTTGAGGAGATGTGATGTTATAAATATAATTTTATACCAACAACAAGGGCACATAACAATTTTATTACACAAGGGTCAATGTTTTTAGCTGTAGAATCAATGGCCAAACTAATTGATAAACATGTCGCTGAAATTATAAAGTGCCTTTCGAACAAACATTATAGAATCTGGAACTTATATATAGGAGATTTTTCTATGGGGCCATTTGGAACAAAAGATTGGACTTTGAAAATTCCTATGAAATTCATTCGGAATATTAATCGCCTGTTCCATATGAATTTAGAAGGGTTTCTAACATGAGGCTTTGTGTATTAGAAAATTATTTATGTATTGCGTTTTTTATGTCTCTCCATCCTAAGTCATTCATGCACTGTTTCATGTGTGCTTTGTCTCACAAAATTTACGTTGCAAGGACACTCTAATCCTCTGTTTTTGAGATGACTATGTTTTGAGAATCATATGTTTAAAGGAAAATTAGTCCTTTTACAACTCATGGAACGACACTAAGGTTGTGTTTGATTTAGCTTCTTGAAAGTTCTATTGTCAAAAAGCATAACGCAACTTACTGATTTTTCATAGCACAAGGATCTTTAAACGGCTCACAGCTTGTATTAACTTCACCAAACCTCATAACTTCTCTGTAGCTCACAATTGAACCAAATAGACACTTAACGCGCTTACGCTTTTCTCAGAATTCAAGAGTACAGAAGATAATTACTATATTTCACAAGACCAATTTGTAGATTCTATTTTTAATCCATCTTCGTTCCCAAACACCAATTGAATGTCAAATGAGCTTGCAAGATTTGATTGTTCTTGATCTTTTTTCTTATCATAGTTTGCTTATTGTTGTTTGGCCTTATCCCTACATTAATCTATGACACTAAACTTGACATGCTACCACTAACAATTTAAACCCCTCCCATGAATCGTCATTGATCAATGCTAATGATGACCTTGAGTGCCCCTCCACATGTTGCCGCCGAGTTCACATTTACTTCCCACCAACAAGATTCTCAAAATCGCCCCTTCTTGCCTTCAAGCCCCCATTCGCTAGATTTCCTACACCTCCTGAGTGCCCCTTCATGATCGAGATTCCCCTCCATCACTCAAGCTCCTCTTTGCTACCAAGACTACCTCTAATGTTGGAGAACCCTCCATGGAGATTCCCTCCACCCAAGCATCCCTCTTTTTTGAAGATGTCCCTCCACTAGTTGAGCTTCCTATCGCCATTGAGCTTACCTCCATGAAGCACACAACCATGTCCAATGCGGTCTCCATGGTGGAACCGAGACTAGTGGAGTATGGCCTCACTAGCTTCATGGTGTGAAAAAATGAGGTATACAACATGTTTATTCCAAAAAAAGCCTAAGCCGTGCTAAATAGGGCTGACACTTCACCCATGCATTAAGTGCTCCAACCCAATATAAAATAATATTGTTGGGTGCATAGTAGCCATTATGCCTCACATATGCCTAGATGCATTCTTGGTTTTTAAGTTTTATAAGCATCTATGAAAAAAATTCACATTGAAATGTAGATCTTTGCATTCTATATACTATTATACTTCAGTAATCTTTTTGAATAAAAACCTTACTTACAGGCTAATAATCTTGCTTCCTCATCCATTCAATTGAAGGGAATTTACCAAGCTATATGAAAATATATGGTCATCTCTATATTTCTAAGAAATAATAATGCCTATCAAATTAGTCTGACATCCTTAAAGAAAGAAAAATAAATAAATTTTGAACATATGACAACCTTCTAGATACCTTGTCATAACAAACAATAGCCATATTGGGAATTGCTTGATAGCTAGGTTATAAAAACTTCTAACCAAAGAATGTTCAAGTCTTCTCATGATACCATGCAATAAGATCAACATGTACATGCATTGGCAAATTGACATTGCGATCTCTTGCACATCTAGCATATAAAATACATCCATAATCTATGTAAGGGTTTTTCAATCAATGTGATATGAAACCCGCCGAATTGCAAAAAAAAAAAAAAGATATGAAACCCGCCTATCCAAGTTTC
Organism: Cymbopogon flexuosus; assembly: GCA_027790015.1. NCBI lineage: Eukaryota > Viridiplantae > Streptophyta > Magnoliopsida > Poales > Poaceae > Cymbopogon > Cymbopogon flexuosus. The sequence continues at coordinate 14,781 of JAKNSH010437777.1, forward strand.
ATACCTATAAGAGACAAGAAGGATGTTTCTCTTATAATCCAATTACTATTGTACCAAATCCATCGAACCATCCTACTCCATCTGCCAAATTACATTGTTTCGAGGTTGTCCCTCGAAATACAACTTCTATAATATTCATATTTCCTATTATAGTATTATTAAAATGTTCATGACCATAATCTTTGCATGAGTTAAATACTTCATGGACAGTTAACTAACCTTCATATTCAATGAGATACTAGAGCTTGATTGAAGACACAAAGGTCTACAAAAACAATATAACATGTCTATTATTGCATACTTCAATCTTAATATTTTTCACATGCATCTCACTTCATCTTTCTCATGCACCTTATTCTACTTATTACCAATATTCTTTTCTCTTTCCCATCATCTGTTCACAAAGACTAGATAACATTTTTAAAAACAGACACTAGGTTTGTATAGTGCTTGGCAGACTAACTTATTATTGAGTTAATTAGCTTTCACCCCATCCACTATACATATGTTTTTCACTGCAGTCATTAAGAATTCTTCAATTAGTTGAATTTTTTCTTTTTTTTCAAAGGCCAATTAGGGTTTCCAAGACTAACTTGAGCTTCTAAGACGTCTTGCGGATTTGTAAACTCTCCAATATCTTTCTTTAATGCTAGTCTTATCATAGCACTCATTAGTTGAGCCAAACAAGCTTCAAAATCATCAAAAAAGACTTGTTAAGAAGTGAAGACTATCATCATCAACTTTTCAAAGTGAAACATGGGCGCTCTACAAAATACTTTTGTACCATGCATTGTTCCATCATATTCACCTATAATAATCAATTTTGAGAAACAATCTACAAGAAAAAAGTTAGCAACAATAATAGATAAAAGTGTTAATCGGTCCATTTGAACCTAAGACATGAGTCTTGCAATGTAGATATATTGTACTCATCAACCACAAGAGAAGTGAATCCATACTACATGTCTTCATTATCACCTATTTCTCATTTGAAAGTTGAAATAACTACCTTTGTTTATTCAAATTCTACTTTTCAATTAATTTCTGAATCTTGATACATGTATTTTAAATTAATAATGCAATTATGAAATAAAATGACTTAAAGCTCTATACCTCTAAATTTTAAAACATGAACATCCAAAATGTTATACCATAAACAATGAGAAGTAATAATTCTTCGTGTTTTTATCACGAACAAGAAAAGTTTATGATCAAAGCGAAGGTGTCACCCTTAATGTATTACTAGTAGATAAGCATGTGCACCATATGCATGTTTATCCACCAAATCTCCACTCATAATGGAAGAATATAATGATAAAAATTTAGATAAGCCAATTCCTAGATTCCTATAGCATAAAAAAGTGTTCCTGATTTGGACTGTCAACATATACAACAACAATTAAATTAGTATCAAAATTCGAATTTCTTTGATACTCAAACCTATAATTATTTTTCTTCAACAAACAAGCACTTCTATACTTCTACCAATAATATCTCATTACATTTTACAAATAAACATACAGCATAAATATAACTAAGTTATTATTTTATTAAATAAGACTAAATATTCAAACCCTAGAGTTGTTGGGTGGAAAATTAATAAGCTTGTACATACACCAGTCTATATGATGCATAGAGGTATTAGGTTGTCTATAAACCCAAGATCTCCACATCATGATCACTAATGGATCTATTGTCCTTGTTTGCTATAGTATGTGAATATCATTTATAGCTACAATACATGTACATGCAACATACACGCGTGGCTATCAAAAGATCACGTAAACAAATCATGTAAAATATTTATTTTCCCTTTCCATTAGAGGCCTATAGTAGGTGTAACTCATTAACAAGGTACTCTATATCGATCTATATCTATATCTATATCTATATCTATATCTATATCTATATCTATATCTATATCTATATCTATATCTATATCTATATCTATATCTATATCTTTTTTATCTTGTATACTCCATGTCTATAACTATCTATATATGTATCTATATACATGTATCTATTTGTTTGTCTATCTCTATCATATATAATTTTTTATCCATGTATTCCACTTTTATTTTTTGCATGAACTCAAAATATAACTCATATATAACTAACACATTCATTTTGTCATGTACTCACCTTGGCAAATACAATTATTTCCACACTAAGTTATTTAAATAGAAAAATATGAAATGTCACATGTAGTGATCAGTGATCCTAATACAAATAAAATATGAATCATTTGAGATTCCATGGATCACATGATCGATATCAAGCATCGCCTAATGAAATCTTTCAAACCAAACACAAAGTTTGATGTAGAGATCAAGCAAGATAATTATATTTTACCAACAAACAATATATGTGCAATCATATAGATGCAAGGTACTTCCTCTAATACATTTTACCACAACTGACCGATCATTAGAAAGGTATAAAACCTAATGTACCCCAAGATCTGTTTTATTTCACACAAAATTATCATTATATTCTTATCAAATATAACATGTCTCGTATGAGTTACAAGAATTATTCCACTAAAGGTTGTAATCTTAAAAGATGTTATTTTTGCATAACTTCATATATCTCATATACCAAGGGAAGAAATGAATAAAAAGTTTAAACTCACAAGAAACTTTAGCAAAAGGTAGAAGGAAGCACCAATCAGGATGAGCGAGCTTGCTCACCATTCTAGTAGTGGATTTCACTATGTGGACCAAAATTGTCTTATGAAACCATGATGAAATGGTTAAGGGGGTTTTGCGTTTTAAAAGTTAAGGTGTTTATGTGTTGTTTGATATTGAAGTTCGATGGGTATATTAGATTTAGCATTAGTTCAAAAAAGGAAGATTGTTCCTTGACTCTGCATGCATAGAACATATCTATCTGTTCCTACTATTATTAACGAGTAAAATATTTCTTTATATATTCCTAATATTAATTAAAAGTAATTCCATTATCACTAACAACCATTCGATATGGATCCAATGGACTCACTCTCAAGTTAGAGTAGCATGTCCAAGTAAAGTTGGATACAAGTGCTCTCATGGTCTCCCACTCTCTACCTTGCCCGTATAACGAGTTTAGACGACATGGTGAAGGGTCTGATTCGAAAGAAAATTAAAATGGACGACATGATCAATGGCAAACTCTAAACCTCCCACGGCATGTGTCTAAACACAATTCGACGTTGACCACTAAATAAATCTCCAAGCTACAAATAGTTCATGTAAGCATGTGAAAAGCTAGAAGTTCCACTACAACAAACGAGTATATTTACTAGAGACTAATAAAAAAAAATGATATGTACTCAATCCATCCCAAATTATAAGACGTTTACTTTTTTCAACCACAAGTTTGACCACTCATCTTATTCAAAAATTTTATTTAAAAATAGTCAAATTTAAGTTATTCTTGTAGAAGTTTTACTAATAAAGGAAGCCACGTCAAAAGAAATGATATTTTGAACAAATTATTGAATAAGATGAACGGTCAAACTTGGTGTAAAAAAAATTAAATGTCTTATAATTTGGAATGGAGAGAGAGTATGAACAAATTAAATGTCTTATTCAAAAAATCATTGACACACATGTTCTTTGCCAAGGTAATATACAAAATCGACACACATGAATTTGAAGGCAAATTCCATTTGGACCGTGAAGCTAAGTCGATATGTGCGGTCGTAGCCAAATACTAAGTGGTGGTACTGTTGGAGGAGCGGTCCTCGACGGGTGAGCCCATCCCTCCCAGCAACGAGTCACACAGACGGGCCTAGATGGGCCTGAGCACAGAGAAGTATTGTGGCGGGGCCTCCTGGGCCGTCGAACGTGGCCTGCTGGCGGAAGCCTGATATGGAAGGGCCGGGCCAGCCCAAAAAAAAAAGGCTCTTTTTTCTTTTTTAAGTGCACGACCGACGAAAGGCAGAGTTGTGAGCATCTGTGTGATCGGAGCTGTTCTGTTCAGCTGTCACGCCCGGGAGAAGAACGATGCGTACTCCTAAATAGGACTCGCTCTCGTTGCTCAGCTTTTGTTTTCGTGAGTGAAGCGCAGTGCAGGCACGTACTTGTTGCTCGCCATCAATCCGTCATGATTGCCTCGCGTTGCGTCCCGGCGGTGGATGGCAACCAGGAAACCAACACCCATCCCGTCAGTCTCGCTCCCGCCGGGCGCGCCCGGCCCGCGCGGGCGCTTCTCCATTCGTCGCGGCCGACGGACGCGGACGCGCGCCGGCAATCGCTGCTCGATCGTGATCGCATGGCCCCCCGTGGATGGGAACGAACGCCAGGCCGTGACCACGTCCGCGTCGCTGCGGTTCTGTCAAGGACAACTTAGGACGGACAGTGTCCTCGGCGTACTTCACGGCCCGTGGGAGTTGATGATCATCAAACGTTTCTCCAGGCGGGGGGCAAGGTTTGCACAGTAGTTCTATTTCGTGCTTTGTAGCCAGCCCACGCACGCAACTTATGTGTCGAGCCAACGGGGACGGCGCGGATTTGACGGTTTGGTCAGTCGAGATCTCGCCACGTCAACACACGCCCAGTTCGGTAGTTGTTCTTGGGACGGCCAAAATCTAGCAGGCGACTGGCCACGCTGTCGCTGACTACTCTCCGGCCCTGTCCCGCTCCATCACGGCCATTATCCGCACCAGTAGAGAACTGACTTCTATTCCCGCCTCACTTTTTCACGTTTACTCTTGGAAATTTTGCAACCGGGAATAGAGAGAACATTATTCCCGGTTGGTGGCTCCAACCGGGAATAAAGGCCCTTGCCCAACGGCCACAAAAATCCCGGGGACCTTACTCACGCCAAACACTTCCGAAGCAACCTTCCGAACACATGTTGCCATCCTTAGCCACATGTCGTCT
>JAKNSH010437929.1:0-13574 GCA_027790015.1 Cymbopogon flexuosus
GCCAGCTCCTCCGCCGGATCCAAAACGTACTAAACAAGAAGGAGCGGGTTACCTTGACGCTGGAGGGGCAGAGGCGGATGGCCTGCTCGGCGTCGTCGAGGGCCCGTCGGTGGTTGCCGAGGAGGAGGTTGACGTGTGCTCGGTTGGCGAAGAGAACGGAGGCGTCAGCTGCGGCAGATGCGTCGAGGGAGGAGAGGGGTTCCATCTGGGCGATGGCCTTCGTGTAGCAGGAGACCGCCTCGGCGTAGTGCTTCCGGCCCATCCGGACGAACTGGTTCCCCTGCTCCTTGAATTCGCGCGCCGCCGACTCCTTGATGGCGGCGATGCCGGCAAGGTCGGCCTGCTCGCTCTCAGTCAAGGGCTCAGCACCGGGCTCCATCAGCAGCGCCATGGACAGCGGATTGAGTTGTTCTCGGTTTGCTTCCTTGGCGGCGGTGGCGCTCTGTTCGATTCTCGCTTCGCCGCCGCCGTCCCCACGGATTCTCGACTCCTCCTTAGGAGGGTGAATTGATTCAAATATTGTATTAAATTGAAAGAGACATTCTTTACCACAATCACCAAGCGCCTGTAGCTCAGTGGATAGAGCGTCTGTTTCCTAAGCAGAAGGTCGTAGGTTCGACCCCTACCTGGCGCGGCTCCTTAAAAAAAAAATTTTGCTTCTCTTTTTTTTTTTTTTCTTTTTGAAGTGTTCTTTAAATTTTTTGCTTTTTTCTTTCTCCTTTTGAAGTGTTCTTTAAAAAAATTTCCTTCTCTTCTTATTTCTTTGAAAAAGAATTTGACCTATCTCCATTTTATTTTGTTCACCACCACTTTCACCATCGATTTTGCTTTTTTGCTTTATCCTTTTGGAGTGTTCTTTAAAAGTTTCTCCTTCTCTTCTTAATTTTTTTGAAAAAGAATTTGACCTATCTCCATTTTATTTTGTTCACCACCACTTTTACCATCGATAGAATCTAAAAGTTAAAAAAGAACCAAATTTGAATCCTAGATCATTTATATGATCGATATAAAAAAGTATATAGACGGAATGTGATTAGTTTATCTAAATTTAAAATTACAAAGAATAGTAATTTGATCTTCATGCATAGAGTAAAAAACAGTAATCTTAGATAGCAAATGGTACTGCAATGCTATAAATATAGTTACTTCTTAAGAAACATCCATTTGTTCTCATTCTAATACACCCAATTCTATTACATTGATCCTGTAGAGTTAAATTGTTATGGTCTTCATCCATCAAAGTACTTGACTGGGTGGACGTAGACAAGTGTATGATTAGGGACATCTCTCTCCAACAACAATAACCATGCATAAAGCGATGTCAATGATTATTGTGAACAGTGATTTTCTATTGATTTTTTTAAGAAATCACAAGGGTCAGCTGACCTTGATAAAGTGACATAACGCTTTAATAGAGTGGCTCTTCGTATTAAAACTTAAACATATAATTCAATGTACTCCTAACATAGCCCTTTTGAACTAATAATTGATAATGTTAATCAAATCATATAATTTATTTGTTAACATAACTATTTTGATGGTTTATTTTACAAGTATTCATTCTAAATCATGGTTCACCTTGGCTTTGTCCTAAGTCAAATATATCTAGTTTTGACCAATTAAATTTATAAAGAAATGCACCAACATTTACAATGTTAGATTAGTTTAATTAGATACCGCATGAAATATACCCTGCTAGTTAAATTATTTGTTCTGAAAGAAGTTAATACACCTTTTTCTATATAAAAATGAATAAAGTTTAAAAAGTTTAACCTTCAACTAAGCCTAAATATCTTATAATTTAGAATTCTTAGATCTCTTAAGGGTGATGTGCGTCAATCTTATTTAGACTTTATTTGAATGTAAATGTATTCACCCCAGTCCTCATAGGTTGGAGTGAAACTTAGTTTAATTACCGTCTAATCCACTCCAACATATGTAGATCACTTAATCTTATTTCAAAGTTTTGTTGGTGCAAGACCGTAAACGATGGCAGTCATTTTTTTTTAAAATGTGGGCCCATGGTTTGGTAGCATTGTTAATGAGTTTTATTTTGAACACCGGTAGCATATTTCAAAATGTAGAGAGTATCCTCTCGTTTATTTTCGTGCTCATGCAGTCATGCCTCCATTCAAAGTCTACTGACCTGGATAGGGCCCACTCCGCAGGTCGCAGCAATTGTCTACAGCTCAAGCCACGGACGCGACCCCAAATTCGAAATTGGCCAACGTCTCTCCTCGCTCGCCGCCTCCGCTCCCCATTTCAAACCGAAACCCCATCTCGCTGACCCCTTTCCCCTTCTGCTGTATCTCCGATCCGCCGCCGCCTCCCCTGCCCAGGCGCCGGAAGTCCACCTCGGGCTCCAGCACACCCGCGATGCATCTGGACGGCGTCGACGACGAGCTTGGCGGCGGCGGCTGCGCCCCCTCCCCCGCGCGCTTCGAGCTCCAGGAGGACCCTTCCTTCTGGAAGGACAACAATGTGCAGGTAGAGCTTTACCAGCCTCGATGCGAGCTGCGTCCTTCCCTTCCATCCAGCCTTCGTTTCTCCTTCCCTAGCGGGACCGCTACAGTCTAAGCTCGCTCGGGTCGGGTCGCTCCTCGCGCGGGACTGCGCCCGCGAGCATTTCGTCGAGCACGTGTATGTTTCTGGTCGCTTAACTTCTCCAATCTGCAGGTTGTGATCCGTGTCCGACCGCTGAGCGGCAGTGAGGTATCGCTGCAGGGGCAGAAGCGGTGCGTCAGGCAGGACAGTAGCCAGAGCCTTACCTGGATTGGACACCCCGAGTCCCGCTTCACTTTTGATCTTGTCGCGGACGAACATGTCACGCAGGTACTCTTGCTGCTCTCGATTCCTCAGTTTAGCATTCGTCCCTCTTTTCCTTCTGCTGACTTATTTCGTGCTAACTGTGCAAAATGCGTCATTTATCCCCTTTCGTGCTGTTCAGGAGGACATGTTCAAGGTTGCTGGGGTGCCCATGGTGGAGAACTGCATAGGTGGCTATAACAGCTGCATGTTTGCTTACGGGCAGGTAAGCTGCAGGTTTAACTTGCTGCATGTTTGCGCAAATACTCAAGCTATAAGATTGTGCATTATTCTGTGTTTACCTTTCATTTTCAACGCGTATGCTTACAGAATTACCTGTTTCTGCTAGACTGGAAGTGGAAAAACACATACAATGCTTGGTGACATAGAAAATGGAACACGGAGGAACAATGTGAATTGTGGTATAACTCCTCGAGTGTTTGAGCATCTCTTTACAAGGATCCAAAAGGCAAGGCTCGAAGATCTGTTTGCTTTCTGGATGCCTAATTTTGGCTGACATGACATGTTACTGTTCTTAGCTAAATGTATTCATTACGTTTTTCAGGAAAAGGAAGTAAGGAGAGATGAAAAGCTCAGGTTTACTTGTAAATGCTCTTTTTTGGAGATTTATAATGAGCAGATTCTGGATCTGCTCAACCCAAATTCTGTAAACTTGCAGGTAATTCATGCACAGATTCTATTGTAATTATACAAATCTTTATTGGTTTTGCATGCCTATGTTCAAGTTATCAATAGACTACCATACCTCGTGTTAATTAATGATCCCTACCTTTTCTTTGTTGCATCTTTTTTTATGTGCCGTTAGCAAATGTCTATATTTCGAGATATAAATTATTCAGATCATAAGCTGATTAGCTCTAGTTTGATTCTTTCAGATAAGGGAGGATGCCAGAAAGGGTATCCATGTTGAGAATTTGACAGAGCATGAAGTCTCCAATGCTCGAGAAGCGCTGCAACAACTTATTCAGGTTGATTGATAGAATAATTTTCATTTTATTTTTGCCTTTTATGCTGAAATTTGTCTCTGTAGTTGGGATTGTTGGAAACTTGAATCCCTTTTACCTGTTCAAATGGAATAAAGTTTGCGCAATTTTCTGGTTCCTAAATTTAAGGTTCAGTGCATGGCTCGGACCTTAATATACATTCTTCTTCTCTTTTCAGGGAGCAGCAAACAGAAAGGTAGCAGCCACTAATATGAACCGAGCAAGTAGCCGCTCTCATAGTGTTTTCACCTGCCTTATAGAAAGTAAGGTACGTGAGACAAATATTCTCCAGAGCTGTTACTGGTTTGTAATAATATCTCACTGTGGGTCTCTAATTTCAAGGTGTCATAGTGGCATCATATATGCGATCTTATTATTGTTGGTTATGACACGTATATATTTCCCTTACTTTCTCTTGAAATTAATTATTCAGTGGGAGTCACAAGGTATCAACCACCACCGCTTTTCTCGGCTCAACCTTGTTGACCTTGCGGGCTCAGAGAGGTAACTTGCATACGTAAAAATAAAAAATCACATATGATCGTCTTATATGACTATAATAGTTTTTCAGTGTGACCACTTTTCAATGTCTTTAACTCTCCTGCCTTGCAGGCAAAAGAGCTCAGGTGCTGAAGGGGAGCGATTGAAGGAAGCTACCAACATCAACAAATCACTCTCAACTTTGGGGTTAGTTGATTATCTTCTAATAATAATACCATATACTGTGGAAAGTCTTTTGAATTTTGTTTTAAACTTAGCATGCTGAGTCAGATTCAAGTCACAGCATTACATAGTTTGTAACTATTTTTCCAATGGCATTCTTGCAGACTTGTCATCACGAACCTAATTGCTGTGTCAAACAAAAAGTCACAGCATGTTCCATACAGAGATTCAAAATTAACATTCCTCCTCCAGGTATTATTGAGTTATTGACAACTGATGCAGTAAAGTTGCTCATGTTGTAAGTTAGCATCTAGGGCTATTATATGATTACAAAGTTTCTAGATGTGAGTTTGCATATCCTTTGCTGATAAAAGATTTGGTCATGCCTTTTCTCTGTTTCCAGGATTCCCTTGGAGGAAATTCAAAAACGACCATAATTGCAAACATAAGCCCATCCAGCTGGTAGACTCCTAATCATGATTGTTCTATTCAACTACCATTTTATTTTGAAGCTTCCATTCCATTTTGAAAGTTACACATTTGATATTTCTCGTTTTCTATCCAGTTGTGCTGCTGAGACATTAAGCACATTGAAATTCGCACAACGAGCTAAATACATAAGGAATAATGTAAGTAACCTGCGAACATTGATCAGCATACCACCTTTTTCTTGTGCAAGCATCAGCTGACTATTACTTTTTGTAGGCTATAATTAATGAGGATGCTTCTGGTGATGTTCTTAGCATGCGCTTACAGATCCAGAACCTTAAGGTATATATGAGTTTATACTTTACCAGATATTTACTGTATATTGGAGGCAATTGCCCAAATATTCTTATTGGATAAACATTTGTAATGTGTAGTTTATTATACGTCTTAAAACTTATCTATTTTTGCAGAAAGTAATCAGCCGTTTGCAAGGACAATTAGGTTCTCATAAAACAGAAGGCATTGCCTCCCATGGGTTTGTCTGTGAGTCCCCTAGCACATTCAAATGGGATCAAGGTCATGGAATGTTCACTCCACTTATTTTTGATAAAAGGGCTACACAGGTATTCAGAGCTGTTCTTGCTTGTAGAACTTGATGTGCTTGCAGGCTACTTACACTATTTTGTCGGTACCTTGTGTTCAGAGGAACGATTATGATGCTGCCCTTGCAGCTGCTTTTAGGAGGGAACAAGAGAAGGAAGCAGAATTGAAGGCAATGATAGATGCAAAGCAGATTGCTGAACAGCTGGTCTGTAGTTCTTCATGATTTTGCATCTCTATCTTCGAAGCACTTAAAGCAGAAATATACATGGATAGTCATGTGTTTGCTGATTTTAATATTCTGTTCCTACACAGGCGGCTCAAAAGGCCGAAGAGGTAAGAAGTTTCAAGATGAGGCTTAGGTTTCGTGAAGAACGGATCAAAAGATTGGAGCAGGTTGCTTCAGGAAAATTATCTGCCGAAGCACATCTTTTGCAAGAGAAGGAAAACCTTGTGAAGGAACTAGAGGTCCTGCGGGGTCAATTAGATCGCAATCCAGAAATTACAAAATTTGCAATGGAGAATCTACAATTAAAGGAAGAGCTGCGAAGGTTAGCATTACTGTTTATATTATGGTGCTCTTTAAATGGTTGTGGACTCATTTTTTTTTGTGATTGTTGGCAAAGAATAACTGATCCTTGGATAGATTACTGTTTGAAATAGCTGTTTCCCGAAATCTAGTTATTTTTATTGTTCTGTTAACCTTACGAGTCACTTATACTTTGTTGAATATTTTGCTATGTGATTACAACTCATTTTTTTTTGTGTGGCTGATGGTGAGGAGTAACTGATTCTTGAATATTTTATTGTCTAAAATAACCTTGTTGGTCTGTGTTTTAGTTTATCTGCTAAGAGTTTAGTTGGAATTTTAATTACCTTTTATTGTTACTTAAAAAATCAGGTTGCAGTCATTTGTTGATGAAGGTGAAAGAGAAATGATGCATGAGCAAATCATTGTTTTACAAGATAAGGTATTGCATTGCAAACTCATCTGGATCCTGTTTGGGGTGGACTCTAATGATATGACTATGTTACTTCATTGAAGTAGTGGGCTTACTTCATAATTTGATCTGCAGCTGCTTGAGGCTCTTGACTGGAAGCTTATGCATGAGAAGGAACCTGTTAACAAGGTTTGCTTATAACCATATGAAAATTTTTCTGAATTAAGGATGCCAATCCCTAACTATATGCAAAAAATCGGTTATATTTACTTCATGGACTTATACAAGCTTAATGCCACTTATATTTATAAACCCTTATGCAGGGCCTCTCATTATTTGGGGAGTCAGCTGGTGATGAGGAAAATGAGTTTCTTCGTTTGCAGGTTGGTGTAAGCATACTAATGTCACACATACAACTCTGATTATACCTTTGTTTATATAAGTATGTTTATTGATTTATTCATTTGTTGCTGTAACTACTTTATAATTTTTTACTGCAGGCTATTCAAAATGAGAGAGAAATTGAGTCATTGCGTAAAAAATTGACATCCTGCCTTGAAGCAAAAGAGAATCTTGAAAGGTATACATTTTGTCCTACCTTGGCATCCTGGCTATTAAATCTCTTTTGGTTCAAAGCTTGCGTGGTAACGTGAAAGAACGTTCATAATGCTTGAAAAATCCCAAAGAATAGATCATTTATTAAATCATTCGGTTTAACTTCTCCACATTGACATTATTGTTGATTGTTCCCTATGAATTCCACCCCATGTTTGTTCCCAGTTTATCTAGGCATTATAATAATCACACTTATTCTTGTATGGAACTTTCAGTTTCCATGATATCAGCTACTGTTCTGATGCCATTGCCTGATATATCAAACAATGTGCAGGCATGTCAATGAGTTGACCACAGAGCTGGAGCTTACAAAGAAAAACAATAACACAGATAAAGAGTTCAAGGCTGCACAGCTCCAGGAGCAAGAGCAAGGAGAGGGAGATTTACATGACTTGTCTGATGCTCAGATGGAACTTAAGACTTTGGTTGAGGCAATAGCTTCTGCAAGTCAACGGGAAGCAGAAGCTCATGAAACTGCGATTGGTTTGGCCAAAGAGAATGAAGAATTGAGGATGCAGCTTAAGGTTTTGATTGAGGATAACAAGAGATTGGTTGAGCTCTATGAACACGCTGTTGTCAATGTTGAGGCAAATCAAGATGGAAAACCTGTGAATGAAGATCTGCTGAATGCCCAAACAGCAGGCGCACCAGATTTGCCTGCACATAACCCACCCAACGTGGCAGAGGAGTCTAAGATACTAGATGAAAAATGCACCAATGAGGACAATTTCTCAAGACCTACAGCTGTTGAATTGCATCTTCAGCTGGAGGAGATGCATGAGGAAAATGATAGACTTATGGGTCTGTATGAGAAAGCTATGCAGGAAAGAGATGAATTCAAACGGAAGATTTTAGAGCAAAGCAACTCTGAAGCTGTAAAGGAGATTCAATTGGACGAGAAAGATGTTGAAATGAGTGAAGCAGCTGAGAATCCTGAAGTGAAACATGTTCATGACTCCACAATTGTAGCTTTGAAAGAAGTGCTGCAGATTGTTCGGAGTAAGCTGGAGCTTGTCCAAGATAAGGTTGTGTCTGCCCAGGATGCAGTTAAATATTTTAAGGTACTAGAAATGGCTAGTGGTAAGGCCGAAGAACTTTCTGCAAGAATTGAGCTTCAGTGTCTAGGTGCACAGCGTGGTCAAGAAGACATCACTGTCCTGAAGTCTGTGCTGTCAGAATCACAGGAAAAGAAAAATGCTTTTGAAGACAAGTATTTCTTGCCTGCAGCATCATGTTGGAACTTGGTTTTGAATACCAAAAGTCTTGCGGAGTCCAAGTTCAATGCCAACCTTGAATCAATGAATCAGAAGAAAGAACAGTTGAATCATCTCCAAACTCGCAAAATTGAACTATCTGCCACAAGAACAAGAGTACGTCAATCTGAAACTGAGTTGAGAAGCAAAATTGATGGCCTTAAAGTGAAACTTCGCTCTTATGAAGCTCAAAGAAAGGAGGAAGAAAAGGTCCTGTTTGCTATTGATAACCTGGGTACTTCCACTGCACCAATGCATAAACCCAAGAACTACGGCAAGGCAACCGACCTGCTGAAATCCGAGGAGGATCGGACGAAGCTTTATTGTGAACTAAAGAAGGCCCGCGAACAGCTATCCATTGTACAAAAGGAAATAAAAGACATGAATAAATGTGACTATATTGATTGTGAGATTGCAGTCCTTGAAGCGGAAATAGAGGATTCCTGCCTCTCCATACTGGAAGCTGACATTGAGAAGTTTGTCCGTGACAACACGTTGACAGAGATTTGGGAGGGCAGGGCAAAGGACATGGAGGCCTTGCTGGTTGAGTACCAGGACTCTGTTTTCCAAGTAAACTTGAAGGAGGAAGAGATCAAGGTGTGTAATGAGTCCTTGCAGTATCAAGCCAGGGAGTTGGACGAACTTCAGTCGAAGCTAAATAAGGTGATGCGGGAGCTGGGTGATCTTCTGCAAGACAGAAGATGCTTAACTACTTGCAGTCTGGATGAACCCATGCTGTCTGTTGGTGAAAAGGTGGCAACAGACCTTGAGATCGTCCGGATTCATGTCGATGAAGCTAAGCAGCTTTTGCTTCTCGACAACCAAGCTAATCTGTGAACCTGCATAGCTTAGTCTCAGGTTCCTTACTTAAAAGATGTGATGATTGACAGGCTAGTCTGTCTTGACATCAGCTGTTTAGATCCTTCGTAGCAGGACATCAGAGATGGGATGCTGCTACTTGTAATATTATGCTTCGTCAGATTGAAACTATCTGAAGCCACATCTGCTGATTTTTTTCCCTCTGTGGATCACCTATCTTCTGGTGGTATTGCTTCAAGTCATCAATAGGTCCTGTAGGCTACTGTTTCTGATCCGATTTTTCCTCTGCTGTAGACTTCAAGATGGAGGACAGAAACTAATTCGACTTAGGCTTCTGTAACTCTCTAGACTGATAGCAACCAGTGGGAGGACTTGTATCATAACTTAATCTGAGCCGAGTTGGGTGCTTTTACACTAGTAGTGCAAAAACACTACCACTCCAGTTCCTTGTAGAGAATTTCGCCCTGATCTTGACCTTTTACCTGCCGAGTGAAGAATAGCGACAAGGTGAAGAGTGTGTTCTTATGTAAACAGTGTGCCAGGTTTGTAGCGACCCTGGATTCTGTCGCCTTCGACTTGGTGGTCGGTCTCTTTGTTTTCTTATGTGATTTGATTGATTTTCTGTACTATGTGGAGTATGGAGTCCTCTAGAAGCTTCTTCAGCTCTTGGCCCGTTGCTTATTTTGCTTCTTGTCCTTTCTTTCGTTCCTCGAAATGCCTCTTTCATCATTTGATGAGCAGCTGAAGATGGACAAACGGCAATCTCCAGCTGTCATTTCACCACTATTTTAACCGCGACAACCAAGTGGCGCAACCCTGTTGCCCCTGAGCTCTGCTCCGTAGACCACAACCACCACCGTCTGACCCAAGCAACGAAAATCAGAAAACCAATCAACGGAAATCAGAAAATCAATCACGCAACAAGACGGGCGCCACCATCCAAACCAGCAAGCACGTCATCATCCATCCGCATCAAAACCCCGTTCTACACCACGGAGAAAACCGCGAATGCTTAGTGGCAAAGCGTGCGGCCGTCAGATTCATCCATCATCAGATCAGATTCCCATTCAGAATCACCAGGCCTCGTGCTGAACCTGACGGAGGCAGCGCGCAGCCGACCCGGACTCCACCCATCCGCGGGTACCGGGCACGCGACGGCGCCCTCCCCTGGGCTGCCTGTCCCCATCCGCCCATCGCGTCCCGCGTGGCGTCGCCCGCGTTCCGACGTCACAAACCCGCCGTGTCTCGCCAAAACTGTGCGGAAATCTTTCGTGCGTTTGCCGTCTTGCGGTCACCATCCGGCGAACGGGAGCGCGATAAATACGTCACGGGTGAAAGAAAATTGGAGATTGATTTTTTCCTCTCTTTCCTGGCGGGGGAGGCGCGGAGCAGACGCGGCCGCAGCCACCACCGCCAGCAAGAAAAGGAAGCCGACGCCACGCACGCCATCGCCGCCTCTATCTCCTCCGCCTCGTCCTCGCCCTCGTCCTCCTCCCTCTCTCTCGTCCACTAAACCATAAGCGCCTCCCCTCTCTAAATATCATCACTTCATCCGAGAGCACAGAGCAGGGTATCTTCCTTTTAAGATTCTTGGCTGCGTGTCAACGCACGCAGCGCAGCCGGCGGCACCTGTCCGGGGCGCACCAAGGACGAGACTCGAATCGAAGAAAGAAAAGAATCATCGGCGGCGGGCTCACGATCGGGATCGGGGCGCATGCGGGAGTACCGGTACGGCGAGGACGAGGAGCATGAGCGCCAGCCGGGGTGCGGGGAGGGGGCGGGGCAGGCGGCGGCGAACTGCGCGGCGGTGTGCTGCTGCTGCCCGCTGGCGCTGCTCGACGTCCTGCTGCTCGTCACCGTCAAGCTCCCCGCGGGCGTCATGCGGCGGGTGAGGAGGAGGCGCCACCGCCACCGCCACCGCAGCCGGGGAGGTGCCGGAACCGGAGCCAATAGGAAGAGGCCGGCCTCTGTGGCGGCGGCGGCGGCGGCGCCCGCGTCGCCGGGAAGCAGCGGCAAGGCGATGATCGGCGCGACGCAGGACATCGAGGAGGAACAGGAGCAGGAGGAGGCGCGCGGCGAGGCGGAGTCGGCGGCGTCGGAGCTGGAGCGCGAGATCATGAGCTCACACTTCTACGGCGCCGGCTTCTGGCGCAGCGTCTCCTCCAGCTCCAGCTCCTCCTCCATGCGCTACCAATAGCAGCGTGTTCTTCCTCAATCCTCATTCTTGCAGTTCTTGGAGTTCTTCCTCCTCATTCTTGCAGTTCTTGAGTTCCCGCCGTTCTTGGTGATGTTGTGCTTGTGCCAGACTGCCAATCAGTGCAGCATGCATGGCAATTGGCAACAGGAGCAGCAGCCTTCGGCATCGTACAAAGTGATGGTGCACTTGTTCTGGATCGACACGTGCGAAACTGGCCCGTGTGGATTGCATTATTGTACTGCGCTACTGCTAGCCATTGTCTTGATTGAGCATGGACCACGCCGGCAGCTGCCTGCAGCTTGGGATGGAGAAGCGTAAGGGATCAGTGTTTGAGATTTTTGAATTTCTTTTTGTGTGAGTGTGTCCTCCCGTGTGTCCCTGTGGGAACAGCAAATGCTGAAACTTTAAACTTGTGTCCAAACGATCTATAGTATTATTGATTGAGAGGCCGATCGACAACAAATGAACAAACAGATCAATGTTCAGATGCAGTGCTTATTTGCATCTTGTAGCCTGTAGCGCACCGCTCCGTTTGGACTTTTGGGTGTTTCTGGTGGCATCCATCGCCGGCCGGACTCGTTCATTCGATCAGCGCACGCCAATCCAGAAGATCCTTTGAAGCCCTCTCTCTTGCTATAATTTAGAGTATCTCCAACAGCTTTTTAGCTAAATTTAATAGTCAAATTTCATTGTTTAGCTATTTTGTAAAATACAAAACTTCTCATAAAAGAAGTGATTCACAACAGATTTGCTATTTTACAAAACCATGTAGCAAATAGCTATGAATGGCTATATATGATCACCGAGATTTCAGGGATAGCATGTTTGCTATTTTAGCAAACCATATACCATATCTCTTGAAGTTCAATTTTTTCTTTAGAAAAGTTATAAATAGTATACCTAATAACAAAGCACATCTCTTGGAGATGCTCTTATAAGCCTGCTTGGATTCATAGATACTAATTGTTAGCTGCTACTAATTAGTTCATTTCAATCCAAACATCCATAGCGAAAGTCTAGCTAATTATTAGCTAACACTCAACTAACAACTATTTTGTTGTAAAAAAAAACTAACAACTATTTTACTGGTTAGCCAACTAACTAATATCAGCTATAAATTAGTCAGCTAAGATCTTGTTTGGGTCCACCCAGCTAACTATCAGCTATCTAATACCTAATTACTAGCTAGGTTACTGTAGACATTAACTAGCTTATTTAGCTGAGGATTCAAATAGATTCTTAGCTAATTTTAGAACCTAATTGCAAAGACCCAAGCATAACCTAATATTAGCTATGAACTATTAGAGCATAGCATAAGGGTAGGGTTTACCTACATTTAGTTATAGGGACAAGTGTGTGTGCATGTTGTGGGTGCATACGTTGTACTGTATCATTCTATTAAAAAAACTAGCTAACTAATCCTAACTAATTTGGGCTTATCCCTAACTAACTTATAACTAGCCTCACCGATCAAATAGGCACTTATAGTAATACACTGATATTTGAGTTAAAAATTTTCTTGAACATATAGAAACCCGACAATTACCCTTTTAAATTTCAAAAAATGTTATTTATATATTTTCTAGTTGTAATTTTTTATTGACAATTTATTTAGTTTTTATTCAATTTTTTAGACATTTAGCGATCAATCTATTATTTTTTCATAGTCTCTTAGTATTCCAATGTCGTCTTTACTTGTTGTGGGTCACACGGATTCTTGTCTTAGGTATTTTTCTTTCCAAACTCATAGACAAACTTAATCTATTTTTTTATTATTGATCTAATTACTAGTTGTTAATTATATCAGGACATGACATATCCTTTGATTTAAACTAATCTAATACGTATTCTTTTTTTATTTAGTCTCATCAACTCTCAACCCGCTTGACAAATGTGGGGCTAACCGGCTAAACACTGTTTAACACTATTGTGTAGATTTCTTTTTTCTTCTCTTTTTATTAATCTGTATTTGTTTAGGTAGATTCGACAAAAAGTATAACTCCTTTTAACACTGTTGTATAAATACCACACTGGTGAGAAGAAAGAGGATCTTCTACGCCACGAAATATTTTCAGCGAACCGTTACAAACTAAGAACGTGGCCTTTACATCATTCTCGCTCTGTAAAAACTTCGTCTGTTGACCAAATAAAAATGGGAACGGATCAAAATCAAGAAGCACATCTGATAATTCTGGATTCAGAAGCACGAGTTGTTCGTACATAGTTCTAGTGACAAAGAACATGTCAG
>JAKNSH010438941.1:0-12448 GCA_027790015.1 Cymbopogon flexuosus
TCCTGTAGCATTTTTGTTTGTATTTGACAAATATTGTCTAATCATGGACTAACTAGGCTCAAAAGATTCGTCTCGTGATTTAGAACCAAACTGTGTAATTAGTTACTTTTTTTATCTATATTTAATGCTCCATGCATGCGGTTAGAAATTGATGTGATGGTGATGTGATGGAGAGAGAGTGGGAAAACTTGGAAAGAGAACAAGGCCCAAGTAAATAGAGCACTGCAGTGTTAGGTGACCAACTAACCATGACCAAGACTTCATCTTAAGAAAGGAGTTTGAGGGCGGACACAATTCAGAATTATACCACAGGATATTGCCGAATGCCGGCACAGCTCTTGCAGGGTTTCTAGGAAATTCTAGTCTAGTAGGTTTCAGATATACAAGAGCTAATTCGGGATCAATGATGGTGAAGTTTTGATGGAGGTCCTGATGATTGGAGAGCTAGGTCGCAACAGTGAAAGTATAACAATTATTTAGTGACAAAGACATACTCCTATACTAATCCCTTTTGGAAGACGACAATAAATGTGAACTTGTGGACGGGCATGCATGTTTGCACGCGCTCAACATAACAGGACTCACGACATCGGAACTGGATCGGTCAGGTGGACGCCTTGCGTGCCCATTAATTTCTAAGTGCTGGCTCGCTTCCAGTTCGGAGCCGAAATACAAATCGGGCGGGAAAAATAAGACGACGAGAGGCCAAAACAAAGGCCTGGTCGCTTTCCTGAAAAGGAGAGGTTTTGGACGCATTTCGCCTGTCATTTGGCGATGGCAGATGAAGCCTAGCGCCCGTGTGTCATGGCCGGCCAAGACCTGGCTTATTTACACACGCATAGCTATCAACTCTGGTATTTCATCAAACGCGTCCGTCTATCGGTCAAATACTCAAATGTAAGCATTGTTGGTTCGGTGAGGAACAAAAGGGGGTTGTTACGGTTTGTCTATACGAGCGGCACAAAAAATTGTACTCGGGACTGAACTGCATACGGACAGTTTCGTCCAAGCATAGATGTGCTCAAAATTCGTTTCTTCTTCCCGCCTTCCAAGGCACTAGTAAATGGGTCTGTGGTCGAGACCTGGACGGCACAACCCGCTAAATTCGGCCAATCTATAACCTTGCTGAATCATCTGATTCCTTTATGCCTCTGTTCATGAAATTCAGGTGTCCGTTCACTATCTCCCTCTGTCGTTTCAAGATTCCGTTCCGGCCATGAATTTCAGGTACCAACTTCCGGCAACGTCACACACACTCACCAGCCTCCTATATAAAAACTGTATAAGTGCACTAGGCTACGCAAACAAACAGACACTAGCAGGTGGATGATAAAATGGAGCAGAACAGTTTCTTTCGAGTTCAATGTATGAGTGCCCAGCCCCACCATCTGAAGCGAAAGGCAGGCTCTCATGGTGTCTGCTCGCCCGTGGATCGAGCCACCAGGCTAGTGGCCTAGAGGCACTCCATAATGACGTCCAGTTTCAGGGCGTCCCAGTCCCAGGCAAAAAAAAAAAAAAAAAAAAAAAAAACCAGAATTATGCTATGGACTGCACTAAACAAGACTTAAAGCGACTCCATACAGGCGATATGGGCGAACACATGTCCCAGCGGAGAGGATTAGCCGGGCAAAGACAAGGAGCGTGTCCCCTCTCGCGGATCCATGGATGTGCTTTCTAACCAAACGCCTTAGATTCCGGCCCAGGTGACAAGCATGAGTGCTGTAGGTTGGTGGCAGTTTGCTCACTTTCATCAGAGAAATGGCTTCTTTTGGCGGTGCCAAAGGCATAGCCTTTGCTTAATGCTTTTCTCATCATGTGCTACTTTAGTGACAAATACCTGATTACTGTGGTTTATGAGTGTCCTTAGATGTTAAAACTGGAATGGAAAAGGGGCACAAAGTAGCTTGGTGAGTGGTGACATCATAGGACTTGTTCGCTTAGAGTCTTCAGACATCAAAGTTTCTCTAGAGTTCTGCCTATAGGAGATGGGTTTAGGCCTCTCTTTGCTGCGGTACCAGTGTCTAATGCAGGGAGTAGAAAGGATTTCTGTATGAACAAAGCGCGATCCTGGTCATAGGAGCAGCGTGCAATTTTAACTGCATTTGCCAACATAACTATCCAATAAGTCGTATTAGCTGTTTACTGTTATTATCAATCTGAAGGCTTCTCTGAAATCTGATATCTTTGATAGTCTGATGAATCATTGGCAACTATTCGGTAGCAAAACCAGAAATACTAATCTGATATTTGTTTCACTATCAGTTAGATAGTCACTAGTACTTGATAAGTCTCTGGTTCTGAAGGACTTTATTTTCATCAATGCTAAAAAGTGTTAATTAACACTATTATACATCAAATATCTGTATATTATAATCTACATACACAGACATAACCTTATAAGTACATTCAGAATGATCGGAACTACTTAAGTTAAAAATTGCAGCGCATTGATTGGTTATTGATACAGTTACATTTACATGAATATCTGTTGCATGTCGGACTTGTGCAAGCAGATGAAAACAGACAACAAATGCAGTTGGCATTTCTGGAGACATCTAGCATACAAATGGAATGATTGCGTAGCGAGAACGAGGGTAATCTTCAAATTTCTGAAGATACCATTTATGTGTTTGTACCGCCGCAAACGACAAATTTGTTATCTGCACAAAAGGAGTGTCAGTTCAGCCAGGTGTGAAGAAAGAGAATGAAAGGTTCCATAATGACAACTAGCTTCGATTCTGAACGCCAAATGTGAAAAAAGTTACAATGAAGCATACCACAAAAAGGTACAGGAACCACACCGAAATGTCTGATCCACCGCTAGCTATCACCATGCCGAAATATATTACCTGTATATAAAAATAACAGGAAATGTTAATATCGTAGTGACTTCGAACCCAAAAGCTTAGTGCCCTATATAGATTAGAGAAAGAAGAGCAAAATGTTTGACATCTATATCACTTAGATATTTGCCAGTGGCAGGGATGAAAGTGGTACGGATATTTGCCGACCGTATTCGAGACCGAATTCGTTTAGAGAGGTTTTAATCCGTCCGTATTCGAGTCCGAATATTTAACATCCGATACCGTATCCGTATCCGAATACTCAAATTGCATATTTATGATGTCGGTGTCCAATCATATCCTATCCGGCATGATTCATATTATCCGTATCGAATCCGAATCCGAACAGAAATATGAAAACAAATATATCAGTGATATCCGTTCGTATCCGATCCGTTTTCATCCCTAGCCAGTGGTGAAATAAATCGTGTTCCTAAGATAAACCTATATTTTTATCCTCCTTAAGCCGTACACAGAATGTGTACATTCTCCTCCTGAGATATATAACACAGAGGAAACTAGGTTGGCAAAATGGATAATCTGGGCTCAAGCTCAACTCTATTATAACTCTGGGACTTTGGACAATTCGGAAACTCCATAACTGGTGTGTGTTTGCTGGGGCATCAAATTTAGCTTGAGCAATATTGCTCACTAAAGCGGAGCTGCTGGACTGGACTTCGGCCAGGTCTAAAGGAATTTCCCACCTCCTTACCCTTGCACTGGATGGGGAACAGTAGCAGGCTTAGGCTAGGTCAGGTCACTTTCAGCCTGTTCGCTGCAGCTGCTGCAGCAACATCAAGTTTTCCATGGCAGCAAAATACTGTAGATTGTAAAAAAGTGGCAGCCAAACATCAAGTTTTCCTTGTGAAGTAAACTGAATTTGTTTTGTTGTGTTTGTGTAAGGGTTCTCGCCCCTCCTTTCCTTCTTACAAAGTAACACATTTCCCCTGTGTTTTTGACAAAAAAAAAGTTGGCAAAATGGGGGGCATAGCATATTTGATGAGAAGTCTCATAACATCATATAAGAGTTTCAGTGTAAACATTAAAAAAATCTGGCATAAGGGAAGCATGAAAAATCCCTGTTTGCTAGCACCCACATCCACCAATAGGGAACCCATCCCAATACCCAAGCTCCCAGACCCTAAAACTATACAAATGGGAACTTCATTTTGTTGGTAGCCTACATTCACTTCACATCATTATTTGTAGCACTTTAGTGGGATCTTCCATATTCATCAGTATGTGCAACCGAAAATTAAGACAGGAAGAGAGTAGGAACTCACTAGTTCAGCAAGGTAATGAGGGCAAGACACACGATTAAACCAGTCACCGCATGGAATTACATATTCATCAGAATCTTTGTGTTCACGCAATGATCCCTGCCAAAGCAGAAAATAAAAACAATGAAACCCAAAACCATAAAATAACTCTGTAAAAGTCTCCTAGAAGTTTGCCAGAAAAAAATGCATATCAAACAACCAGCATCTTTACACTAAGGACCCGTTTGGATCCCTTCATTTGGAGGAATTGGAATCTACTTAATAAATTAGGCTATTTAGTTTGGAATTTGAGATTCCTCAACTTTCCGAAGTTCACAAATAAGCCTATCTTAAATTCATAGGGTGGGAGATGGGAATTGAATGGAATAGATCACCATGCTATATTTGCACTCTTCAACTTAGTTCCATTCCATTCCAAATATATAACCTAGCTCAAATATGTACCTAAATTACAATGAATTCAATTCCAAGGATCCAAACGTGCCCTAACCGAAAACAATTGTTGTTTGCAGTTTCAAGCATGGGCATATTTTATACATACCAACTGCTGTTGTATGTTGTTCGCATTTGCAACAAACAAAAACTAGAATGACAGAAGTGAATACATACAAGAATTGCATGGCAGCGGATCTGATGGAGTGAGCCCCAGATGAAAATAACAGCACCAATCCACTGGCACCACCCCAACTTTAGAAGAGGCTTCAAGAGATGTGATGGATCAATTGATAAATCTGGCATTCTTGCTCGACCCTTCACTATGAACTCAGCTATTTGATACTGAAGATACTGTATTGCTTCAGGAAGACAAGAACTTGCAAGTGATAAAGGTGCAGCCACATAGTAGCTGGCAGGAAAAAAAATAAACAATACATCATCCCAAAATCCCAAAAGGTTAAAAGGTTAATACAATAAAAGAAAGGGCCAGTTCAATGATGCTTATCCAAATAAATTCTTATATAAATATGTGATGGTTGTGTAAACCTAGGTAATGTCACCATGGCAGCAAAGCTCAAGAACTTCAAGTATTGCTTAAAAAAAATCCAGCCATAAATCTTGACTCTTATGAGCTGCAATTAGCAGCAATAGGTTAAGTTATTTTCTATGCCACATAATCATGATAGGTCAAGGCTAATTCATCTGCTAAAGCACTTTCTTGCTGATTAATCCAATGTGTTTTCATGTTATGTGGATAAGATGTGCACGAGCTATCACAATGCAGAAAAGAACTTCCATATAGGATCTTTTAGCACAGGATTGTGAGTTATGACAAAGCATTAAGGGAAGAAAATGAGGGAATATATACTATGAGTTAGCATGCCTAACATTACTTGATATAGCTCAAGAAAATGGAAAATGGAAAAAGTCAAATGAAAAGGCACTATTGAACTTACAAAATACCCGTTAGATATCCTATGATGTGCATTCGAGCTGAAGGGCTGTAGTGGAAGACATGGTCAGTCTCATATAGGCGTCTGAGGACCTGAATTTCCATCAATATAAGTACAAATACAGTACGCCATACACGATGCTTGTGTTCCATGGGGCGTGATGACCAGAAATTTGCCAAAGAGAATGAATTTGAACTACCAACAAGATGGCTAGCAATTGTGGAGTAAGTCGATGGTTCTGGCATCAAAGGTGTCATTTTCATGTATGCATAGAACCATATTGCAAGTAGCAAGCTAGTCGTCGCAATCGCACCCACCACGTAAAAATGCAAGAAGAACTTTTGTGGAACGGTGAACCTCTGCAGTTTCAGAGAAGATTATAAGTGAGTTTTCAAGAATCACAAACTTTTGATGCTTAAAAAAACTGATCAATGGAAAATTGATACATAACCAGTTAAATCTTGCTGTTGATGTGTTCCGAGAAAATAAATCTTACTGTTAATAGTACACAGTATCCATTTGTTTTCATGGGACTCATTTGGTAAGTGGATTGAATAAATGAATATTGTCAAATTATTGGAACTAAACCTTGAAACCAATATAGCTAGTTAACAGGCTAATAACCATGCTTTTGGATACACAGGTCTCAAGAAAATTTTCAAAACTAAACTACAATAGGCCAAATTTTACCAGTTTTACATTTCTATCCTATAACACAGTTAGCTACTCCCTCCGTCCCAAAAAGAATGCAAATTCTCCATTTTTGAGGAGTCAAGAACTTTTTAAGTTTGACCAAATCTATATGAAAAGGTACTAACATTTATGATACCAAATAAGTATCCTTAGATTAATCATGGAATATATTTTTACAATATACCTATTTGTAGTCATAAATATTAATAATATTTTCTATAAACTTAGTCAAACTTAAAGAAGTTTGTTCCATCCAAATCCATAACTGCATCCTTTTTGGGACTAGCATTAGCTCAGTAATTTACAAGACAACATCTCAGAAAAGGCACATCAGCTCAAAATTCTATCAGATTTTCTCTAGCATCCAGCAAGAAAGCAGTTATCCAGTAACCAGGAACATATGTACAGGTTTATGGCACCACCTCTAAACAAAAGTGTGAGCTACAGTGATTACTGACTACTCCAAAACTTCCTATTCCTCCCCTATTTAAGCACCATGACAACGATTCTACAGCTATGTAAAGTTCATATGAGAACCTTATTTGTAGAGACAGAAAAATATCCTTTATTCTCTCCGTTTATGTCACTTTTGCTTTGTCATAATTTAAACTTCTTCAAGTTTGATCAAATTTATAGAAAAATAAATGTAGATCCATAACATCAAATTTAATTTCATTAAATCCACTATGAAATATATATTGGTAAAGCATTCATTTAATATCCTAGATGTAGGATAAAGCTAGAGTAAACTGTAATTTGGAACCAAGGGAGTAGATTTCAAACTAATCCGCAAGTCAGCTTGGACAAGAGAAGAGAATAGCACAGTCCACATAAGCATCGTTTAGACCCTACACGTTTCTATGTTACTAGAGCAATTCACAACCAACAGAAAATCAGTATGAACATAAGGGGCCAAGCATCGACTGCTTGGTTATACCTTACACGCTTTATGTTGGCAAAAAATCAATCCATAACCAACAGAAAATCAGTAAAAACATATGGGGCCAAGCAGCAGCAGCAACTTGTTGCAATCCAGCGCCAATCTTACCGCCTTGGACGAGGCCGAGGCCGAGGGCCTGACTGTCTTCCCGCGGGACGAGAAGGCGCAGAGCAGACCGTGGATGAAACGGCCGCCGGCGGCCGTGGGGATCGGCAGCGCGGCGGCGGCGATGGGGAGGGTGGCCGCGACCCAGCCGAGGCACAGAAGGTACTGGAGTGCATGCCCGCTTCCCGTATCCATTCGAACGCCGCCACGCAACGCAGCGCGATGGCAAGGACTAGTGCGCGCGGGGCGGCAACGCGACGCGGCGCGGCGGAGGCGGGGAGGAGCGGCGTTCGGGTTGGTGCTTGGAGTGGGGAGGAGGGAAGCGAATCTGGAGGAAGGCACGCAATTTTGAGAGGTGCGTTTTGCTTCGCGTGGCGGGGAGGTTTTACATCGGTTCCTTCTGGAAGCGGGGCGATAGGGACTAGCCTGATTGATTAGTTGAGTTGCCCTAATTAATCCAAGAGGTTAATGCCAGGTTTGAAATTGCCGTTGGATGTTTGATTGATCCATCACCTGACATTTCATCACGTTTCACGGATAAATAAACGAAGTAAATTGCAAAAGCTCACTGAAAACACTACGCAACCTAGCGTAATTGACTAATTGAGGTTGGATAACGTCGTTTAACCTACTAGCGTCCTAGCCTCATCGGAGAATAGGGAGTCATCCATAAATGTGCATAATTGACTAATTGAGGTTGGATACGGGATAATGATGTACACCACCCTAGCACTGATGTGTCACACTGTCACGGTTGAGTTTAGATACGGATAGATCTTCTTTCGAAAAGTAATTTGGATACGGACACATAATATGGATGCTAACAGTCTCGTTTGCACTTCTCTATTTGCTGGAGGGCAAATGTGGTGGACTGGTGGTGGCTAAGTGGTACTATCAGCAGACAAATCAATCTCACAGTCGAGTCTCCTTTTAATTACAGTATTTGGTTAGTAGATGAGCAGTTACTGCTGGTGCTATTAGGCCAGTTTCAGTGGAGTTTCATCAGAGTTTCATAGACATTAAATATGCTGATGTGGCACCATATTGATGAAGAAAGAGATGATAAAATTTCGGAGAGTTTCATCTCCATAAAACTCTTGTGCACCGTTTCTAAAATATTGGTGTGTTGGTAACCGTGACATGAAACTTCCACTGAAACTGGTAAGTATCAGCAAACAAAAATAGAGAAACGGAGGTGCTACAAATTATAGCCGTTTTGGAGACTTGTTTCTACTCGGGCAATGTAAGCGTGCTTGAGACCGCGAACGATAACGTGGCAGTGCAGTGCCCAAATAATCACTAGACATATGTTTACTCAGGCGATGAATGGGCGTTTAAGACTGTTGTGTATTCTCAAAGTTTTTTTGTGCCTGTGTTGTCAAAAAAAAAAAGTTTTTTTTGTGCCTGCTATGATTTGATAATCACTGGCACAGGGGGATGTTTGGCGCGATTGTCTCTAATTTTTCGCAGTCAACTGCCATTGTGGAACACTGCTTGACATTATTTAAGATTAGATTGCTAATTAAGGTACATTTAGTTGTGCTTGTACTAAGTCTCAATTCTAATAAAAATAAATTGACCAGCAAACCGAGTGTGACTCAAAGTGTGACATTGTGTGCTTGCAACCTGAAGAGTGGAGATGCTACCAGAACTAGAAATAACTAAAAGTTTATATATGAACTAGCAACTGAACCAAAAGTATTCTGGAGAACAAGAACTTGAAAAAGAAAAGTGCCAGGAACCCGATGGAAAGCGTGCCATTGCCTTGAGAAGGCCTTTGAAATCCGATGCAGCCCGTCATTGATCCGCGCGTGTCCGCCTGCTCCGTGCTCTGTGGCCTGCTAGCTCCAACAAAAGTCCAACACTACACGATATAAAAGTAAAAAGATTAGAGAGGATGGCATTTAAAATAATAAAAAAAACATCACATACAACAAAGTATATTCATGTTTTGCTAAAAAACTGTTATTAATGTCCGGTTGCTCACAACATGTTTGGCACCTAGTATAAAACTTTTAGTCCATTTTAAAAACGTATGTAATTGCAAGACACCTATGTTGTACATGACTAGAAGTGTAATACAATGATAAATTTTGCTTGTTTCAGCTTTCTACAATTATTAATGCAATAATAATGATATATTAGCACAACTGACACTTTACCGGGTTATCTTTGATAGGTATTTGTTGCATCTGCGCCATTCTTTTTGTCTCATAAATATTGTCATTCTCAAGAAGTTAAACATTTTAAACTTTAACAAAATAAGTCTCACCAACAATCTTGAGTGTCGAAACATCTCAAGTTTAATATAAATATTTATGCATCAAATAGGTATTATGAAAATATAATTGGTAAGAAATAAAAATAATAATGATGCTTCATTTGTACCGTAAATATTATTATATGAATTTTGGTCAAACCTAAGTTTTTTTACTCTCCAAGAAATTTAGAAATTCTTATTACGTAGGGTGATATAGCAAGATATATCAATATTTACGATGAATAATTAGTAACAACATATTTATTTGAATATAGAAAATATTAATATTTTTTAAATTTACTTCCTCCATCCTAAAATAAACGCAATTCTTTGACTTCGGTGATTCAACCGTTCGTCTTATTTAAAAAATTTTAATAAGTATTATTTGTTTTGTTATGAATTATTTTAGCATTAAAGATATTTTTATAATCATTTATTTAATTTATTATTTGTATAAAAAATTTAATAAGACAAATGGTCAAAGAGAATTCGGAGAAGTAGAAAAAATATATTTATTTTGGGACGGACGAAGCAGTCAAATTTGAGTAGTTTGGTAACCTTATAGCGACATGTAGGACCGAGGTGTGCACCTGTCTCGTTGTCAATCCGTGGGGACGCCGTGGCGCGTGCGTTGGCGACGGGAGAGTTCGCGATAAGACGTGGGCTGCCAGGTTGGCAGCCAGCGTTATTTGCCTCCACAACTGATGGATCAGGTTGGCGACCGGCGTCCGGCGCGCCGGCGCGGTAATCCCGGGCTCCAAAATTTTGAATCGCGCGGCAAACGAAATTTGATTTCACCCGGCGCGAGGACCGCGCGGTGAACGGCGATTTGCCAAGCGAAGGCGGCCACGCTCTGGACGTGATCGATTTGCCGCCACGGCCCACGGCCGGCTGAAACGGTCGGCGGACACCGCGCACATCGTGTGCGTTTCCCTTCCAGCATGACGTGTGCTGTCGACTGTATCGTAGGCTCGCCGATGAACACACGCAAATATCGGATAAGGCCTTGTTCTCTGGGTGAAAAAAATTTGAAAGTAAAATTTTGAACTTCTGTAGTATTTCGTTTGTATTTGACAAATATTGTCCATAGACTAACTAGGTTTAAAAGATTCGTTTCGTGATTTAGAACCAAACTGTATAATTAGTTATTTTTTTATCTATATTTAGTGCTCCATACATGCGGTCAAAGATTGATGTGATGGTGATATGACGGAGAGCTAGGAAAAATTTCTAAGAAGAGAACAAGGCCTAAGTTGCGGATCTGAAGCATCAGTCGCTTCCCTCAAACCGATTCATCGAGCTTCATCCTTTTCGGCCGCCGTGATCCCAAATGCAGCTACGGACGGTGCCCAGCCACCGTTGGTGTGTTGCCAGGGCCACTTGTCAGCAACTACGATTCGTACGCTAAAAGACACTAATGACCACAGCTCTACGTGGAAGAAGAGAAGTGGAGCACGAAACAATCACAATCGTGCAGTGCTTCGCTCTATAAGCTGTACTCCCACCGTTCCAAATCATAAGTAATTTTAAGAATTTTAAAAAGTTAGTTTCTGAAGTTTGATTAAATTTATATGAATTTTAAAAAGTTAGTTTCTGAAGTTTGATTAAATTAAGATAATAATAATTAAAATATCAACCAAATATCATTAGGGCCGTGTTCTCTTTCTGGGTTGAAATTGGGATTCCCCATCACATCACCATCACAACAATCTTTAGCCGCATGCATAGAGCATTAAATATAAATAAAAAAAGTAACTAACTACACAGTTTAGTTCTAAATCACGAGACGAATCTTTTAAGCCTAGTTAATCTATAATTGAACAATATTTGTCAAATACAAACGAAAGTGCTACAGGAGTTCGGAATTCAACTTTCTGATTTCAAACACCAGAGAACAAGGCCTAGATTCTTCCTTGGTTATATTTTCTATAGTATTAGAATTTGGAACGGAGTAAGTTTTTTTTTTAACCAAACCCCACCAATTCACTTTAGATGACGATAAAGCGCAGAAATAAAACGCAACCGCAAATGAAAAGCGAAGCAGCGAGTCCTCCACAGTTGCACAAGACATCAAGGCCTTGATCTGGCCCAAATCGTGCTTCAGGGGGAAATGTGCAAGGACTGCTAGGTTAAAAGAACACTCCAAATGAACTCTAAAAGAACACTAAAATTCCTAAATATTAGCGCGCAATCGCAATTGAGACAGAAATTTCCGAAACATGCAGTTCATTTCACATATCAGATCAAGGATACATCTGCATCACCGAAAGCCTAACCATTTTCTACACTACGAAAGCATGATAGATCCAACTTGCCTAAGACAGAACACACCATCAGGGACGCTTTGGGGCAAACCAGTAGTTTGTACAACTCCTAACACCAACACCACACCACGATCAGAGCTACGACCTAAGCAGACCCATCTCACGCGGACACTTTCCTGGCCTTCTTGGAGGCAGGGGACTTGACGGTCTTGGGCTTGGCCTTGGGCTTGGCGGCGGGGGATTTCTTGGGCTTCGCCACGACCTTCTTCTCCGGCGCCTTCCGCTTGGTCCCGGCGGCGGTGGCCTTCTTGGGCTTGGCTGCTGCGGCCGTCTTCTTGGTCTTGGCGGCGTCCTTCTTGGCCGGCTTGGGCGCGGCGGTCTTGGCGGCGGGGGCGGGCTTGGCCTTGGGCTTGGGGGAGGCCTTCTTGGCGGCGTCGGAGAGCTTGTACGAGGCCTTGACCTTGACGAGCTTGCCCTTGGCGGCGAACCCGCGGAGCTGGATGGAGAGCATCTTCTTGAAGTTGGCCGGCAGCGACGCGCCGTGCTTGTCCTCCATGTACTTGGCGATGGCGACGGAGCTGGACCCGGTCCTCTCCTTGAGCGCCGAGATCGCCTCCTTGATCATCTGCAAGAGCACGGAACAGAACAAGATTCGATCAGCCCACAATTCCAAGG
>JAKNSH010439441.1:0-11637 GCA_027790015.1 Cymbopogon flexuosus
TGTTATTTTTATATCTCACAAACGAAGTCGAGTTTGGACAAGATTTTTTACAAGGTTGTGTATCATCATACCATCTTCATGTGTGATTTTTTTGGTGAATTTAGCACACTTTTTTATCGTGGTTTGTATGGGTTTTCACGGGAAGTTAGTTTGCACTAGATATGTTCTCATATATATTATGTGCATATCCAATGTAATAATAAAACTTATAAAATACTGAAAAATACTTTTATTTATAAATATTTGAAATATACAACATTCATTTCGCATAAAGATGTATATTAAAAACACATAAAATGTTAGTAAATATTTTTAAATTTTTTCTAGATATGGCTCGAGGTGTCTGTTGGACCCGAGCCATGGTTGCGGCTAGGCCAGGGCTCCGCTTTAGTCAGGAATTATCGTGCCATGGCCGAGCTCGCCCGAGAGTTGGTGACTTTGCCTTGCTCTGGCTTGGTCCTTTGATCTCAAGGGCCTCCTCGGGGAAGACCGCTTTCAGGCTGCCAAGCCTTTCCTTATATGTCAATGGCTGGATATGCGAGGACCTTTCTTTTTCTTCTTCCAAGCCTTGTCTTTTTTGGTGTTTATTTCATATCATCGAGTCTTCTCTAAAATCTAATATGAAACGGAGACAGTATTTTCGTAAACCATCTCTGTAAATGGTATTTTAAAATTGTATTTTGAGGTGTCTCTTAAAATATTTGTTTATTAAAAATTATTTTAGTGAAGTTGAGTTGTGCAAGGATATTTTATGAAGGCATATATATTACGTGCATATCCACTGTAATCAAATTTATAAAATTCTGAAAAATACTTTTATTTATTTATACATGTTTGAAATATACAACATTCATTTGGCATAAAGGTGTACATTAATTAGAAACACATATAAAACGTCAATAATTATTTTTTAAATTTTTTTATAGATATGGCTCGAGGCGTTTGTTGGACTCAAGCCATGATTGTGGCTAGGTCAGGGCTCCCCTTTAGTCGGGAATCCTCGTGCCATGGCCGAGCTCTCGAGAGTTGGTGACTCTGATATCGAGGGCCTCCTCGGGGAAGGCCGCTTTCAGGCTGCCAAGCCTTTCCTTATATGTCAATGGCTGGATATGCGCGGACCTTTCTTTTTCTTCTTCCAAGCCTTATCTTTTTTGACGTTTTTAGGTCGCCGAGCCTTCTCTAAAATCTAAATTGTGAAAACAATGCTACTATAAATGAAATGAAAGATATCAATTCTCATAAACACATTCAAGCCAGTGAATTTATTTATTGAAGTTACTAATACAACAGACAGATAGTCTAAAGACATAAAATCCCTCATATTTTTTTTCAATGTAGTTTGGATATTAGGAAATTGAGGGTAGGATAGGGAAAGAGGTGGGATAGATTTGATCCCATTTTTGGATAACAGGAAATGAATAGGATAGGGAAATAAAGAGTAGCATAACAGGAAATGACTAGTTTACGCCTCTGGCTCCAGAAATGGGTAATCAGTGTATCCGATTACTGGATCAGTGGTGTAGAAAGTACTCCTGTTGTACTTGTTGAGAGGAGCATCTAATCCAAATCTTCGAGGGAGGTCAGGGTTGGACAAAAACCAACGCCCATATGCAATTAAATCAGCATAACCAGTGGCAATTGCTTCATTCCCATCCTCCCTATCATAGCCACCGGCTGCGATGAATGTTCCCTCAAAAGCATCCCTCATGGAGCGAAGGGTATGCGGAGTTTTTGTTTTCTCACCAACTGTGATCATCCGTGGCTCAACAACGTGAAGATAGACAATTCCAAATTTGTTCAGTGCCTTCGCCATGTACAGCCCTAGAGCTTCTGGGTTTGAATCTGATGCTTGTTTGTAGCTTGCAAAGGGTGAGATCCTTATCCCAACCTTATCAGCTCCAATTTCATCAACTACAGCTTGGACTACTTCTAGTGCAAATCGGCAACGGTTCTCAAGGCTCCCACCGTACTTGTCAGTGCGATCGTTGGCTTCGTCCTTGAGAAACTGATCGATTAGATAACCATGAGCTCCATGGATTTCAACACCGTCAAATCCTACACCATATAAAGAATTAAGGTTAGAGCGATCATTTTTCCTTGGTAACCAAGGACTTGCATTGTTTTCCTATGCATAATGAATAGTAGCTCACTTAGGTGTTTGTAAAAGCACTAAACATTTCTAGGGACTCATTCCTGCTAGTTTTCTTCAGATCCTGGTTTTGTGATAACGACTATTTTTTTTTCTTTCAAAACAATAGTGATAATTAATTATAATAAAAGCAAGTTATAACTCCACGTGATTCATACAAAAAGAAAAAAAAAACTTATTTAACTCTTAGAATGCTTAACGTGGTGAGCAGGGACTTACCAGCTTCAATTGCATTTCTAGCCGCGATCTTGAAATCATTGACAACTAAAGGGATCTCATCAGTGTCTAATCGCCTTGGAGTTGAGCATTTTACAACATCTATGCCATTAGATCTCACTTGAGGTGTTAGTAGCTTATCGGTGCTTGATATTGGAGCTTGGCCATTAGGCTGAAAACCTACACCATAGATTTAAACATAAATCAGTGCCGTCCCTTGGATATCAATAAACTTCAGTATGCGATTTAGTATGACTGAACTTTTACAGATTTGGATGGAACATATTATATGCCATATGTGTTATCATGAGAAATTGCCAATAGCTTGTAGAGTGTTGTGCTGTCTAAAAACAATCAATTTTCACGCAAATTTGAGGTTTCCGTGCTGATAATGAACTGTGTTACTAGGACATTTGTATCAGGGGATGGCAAACATACTGCAACTAGAGACTCTTCCTGCATGCCAAATCTGGCAGAAAAATATGCCTCCTTTTGCATGAACTGCGTCTACGATTGGTTTCCATCCTTCCACCTGTTCCTTTGTCCAAATGCCGGGAACATTATTGTACCTTGCAATGCATATACAGACACCATGTTTTATTTAGAATCACACTCAGCTGATACTAGAAATATGCGTAATTCAACTGCACGAAGACAAAAGGGATACCACAAACCCACCCTTGAGCTGTATCTGAAATTCCAGTAGCTTCAGCAATCAAAAGGCCACCTTTGGTTGCTCTCTGCTCATGATACAGTATGGCATGCGGCTGAGCGATACCATCGAAGGATCTCTGCCTTGTCAATGGTGCATGTACTACCCTAAAAACAGTAGAGAAGAACCGTCAGATACAAATGAACCATCACGAGAAACAAGTGTCCTCTGCTATGGCAAGAT
Source organism: Cymbopogon flexuosus (assembly GCA_027790015.1). Lineage (NCBI taxonomy): Eukaryota > Viridiplantae > Streptophyta > Magnoliopsida > Poales > Poaceae > Cymbopogon > Cymbopogon flexuosus. The sequence goes on from JAKNSH010439441.1 coordinate 3,261, forward strand.
CGTCTCAAGTTCACCGTACCACCGTGCACATGCTCTCTTCTTCGTGAATCGTATGGGATTTGTTTCTCTGCGAGTTATATCATCGATCTCACTCAATAAAAGCAAATTAGTGTATTGTGTTATCGATTTTTTTTTAAAAAAAAACTCGACCCACAGTGGTAGACAACTCCAGGTATTCTGCTTAGGATAACCTTCTCAGTTCTCATAAAGATAGAAAAAAAATTCATGAATCTCTGTCACACCCATACACAAAAATACTATTCTACATGTGAGACTAGGCTGGACCTTAATTACACTTGTGGTTTAGATATGGGACAGGAGAGGGGCGGATTTTTTGACACACATAGATGGGGTGGCCACAAACCGAGGTACAATGAGCCCGTTCGGCTGGCTGATTTCAGCTGAATTTTCTGGATGATTTCGCTGAATTGGACATACAAATTCAGCTAAAATCAGCTGATATGTAACCAGCTGAAAACAACCAATATCATCGATTTATGGATTCTTTCGGCAGAGATTTTCCTAAGGGTCTCTCATCCAGACTTCTCCAAAATGGCTTTGGCTCCTTTATTTTTCACTGAAAAATGGCTTCCACAAAACGTTTGGTAGGACTCCATCAAAAAATAAGGCGGAGTCCACAAAACGTTTTCAGAGTCCCTTTGTGGGAGTCCACAAAACGTTTTCAGAGTCCACAAACGTTCTACCAAAAAATAAGGCGGAGTCCACAAAACTTCCACGAAACTAGAACTGGGAGAAGCCCTAACAAACAAACCCTTAAAAAAGGACTATAGTTCTACACGGGAGTTCATTTTATAAAATGGTACATGGTACAACGAACTACGCAATCGTTGTGTCATCGTTCCTTTGAATGTTTCCTTGGCATCGACGCAAAAAGAGATACTCTGACGACTACTTTTCCTTTTTTATAAAAGCTGACCGGCGGTGAACAGTTAGGGGCATGGGAAGAGATAGAGGGAAACGAAAGGTAGGAGAGAGAGACCTGTGGGAAAGCTCAAATTTCCCCATCTTGTATGGGAGGAGCAGCGGGATTGTAGCAGTAGCACTAGCCTTGCCCATCTTCTTCTCTTCTTGCTTGTTCTCTCTACCTCGAGCTTTTCGTGGGAGAAGCTAGTTATCTTTGAGAGAAATGAGGTTGTGATGACTAGCATGGCATTCTCTCTATTTATAGACAGGTGACCCCGCTCCAGTACTCACTAGTGCATGTCTTACATCAGCCTTCTTACATCAGCGTTTTGTTTATAAGGCGGAGTCCCTTTCTTATCAAAAAAGAAAAGGCGGAGTCCCTTTGATCCCTGAACGTACTTATCACTGACTTTGAAAAAAAAAACCCCTCCAAATTTCAGAATAAGATCCTTTTTTTTAAAAAAAAAACTTCCAAAACAAGATAGATTATACCCTACACTAGTTAAAAAGTAGTTTTGAGGGTGTTTTTTTTAACATATCATCCTTTTTTACTTAAAAATAAATCTGGCAAACATTAGATAAAATTTTTAAGCCATAAAAGAATCTTAATAAAACATTCAAAACGAACCTTGAGAAAAATAGTAGAGACAACCGGACAAGAGAGCCACCCCATTTCTAGAGTTGGATGCAGTTTTTGGAAGCTTTCCGACATAATTTTACAAGCTCTTTTCTTTTATTTATTTTTTTTTAAAAAGACATCCGAGAGAGACACCTCACTGTTTGGAAATAGGGCGTAATGCTTCGACTTTGGAAGTAGTAGTTGGGGCCCCTCGAATAGGTATACGCGTTCAATATTAATTAATAATAATATATTACATGATGTGCTCGGAGCTTAGTGCAGAATGTTGAAATTATTGTACGGGACTGATTCATTCTTTACACCAGTATTTTTGCGGGGCTGCTACATCTACTCTATAAAGAAACAATGCAAATAATCATATGTCCAATGTCTGTGCCTTCCACATAGATAGGTTTTCATGTATGTACCCCAGTTTATGCATCCAGCAAACTAACAACATTAGTACTTGTTCTTCCTATTCCCACTATTATTTCTTCTATTCCTTACCCAACTCGTTCTTCTCTATTCACGGTCGCTCCATTAGTACAAGCTCACAAAAGCATGATCCAAGTTCATGGAGGAATAAGGTCAATTGCATGTTCTCCTTCCGCACAACTAATCTAATATGCTCTACATCATAACTTTTTCCTAGTAAACATATATTTATGTTTATAAATTTGTTTCTGATCTGAAGTTGCTCATGGATATTGCAAGCACATACTTGTCATGATTTTTTTTGTTTCATTCAAATATAGTTTCAATTGAGGCAACTTAATCGGGCAAAATATTAAGTGAAAACCATATCTTCAGTGCAATACATGAAAACCCATTAAAACCATATGTAGGAGTTCTAAAAAAATGAAACTTTGCATGCTAATAGTGCATCTAAAGATATATGCATAGTCACAAAGTTTGATATTCAAACTCGATTTGTAAAAATTAATATGAAAATAACAAATTTTCTTTACATATGCATTAGAGGGCAAAATTCCTAAAATTCTGTCCTCTAGTGCATATGCAAGTGAAATATATTATTTTCATATGATTTTTTACAAAATGAGTTTGAATCTCAAATTTTGTAACAATGCATCACATCTACATAAACATATTAGTGTGCATAGTTTCATTTTTGTTTTGAAAACTCCTTACTATGCTTTTGCAAAGGGTTTTCACGATTGCAGCAAAGATGTGGTTTGCATCGAATATTTGATGTTGTTTGCTACTGATATATAGTTAAAGTACATCCGTTCCAAATTATAAGTTGTTTTGATTTATTTTGATATATCTATTTTGCTATGCATCTGGATATAATAATATGTCTAGATACATAGCAAAATCAATGCACTAAAAAGTCAAAGTGACTTGTAGTTTAGAACGGATGGAGTATTAGAGCATCTTCAACAGTTTGCTAAAAATAATTTGCTAAATTTCCTGATTTGACAATTTGTTAAAATATATGGCAAGTGAAATAATGTATCATCTCCAATAGGTTGTCATTTTGATTTGGTAAAATAAAAAGCCCCACTAACGAACGAAGAGGCCCGCTAAGCGAACTTTTGCATCAGTAACCCTGGACTTTCGACAATATAACTAAGGCTATATATGTAAAGCTACGTTGGTATTTTACATCAAGATCCGGAAAGAGAAATAAAATCGCGTTACTATCCTTCTTCCTTATCTTTACGAGACGCGGAGCAGAGAAGGTCGCCACGCGCCGCCCGCCGCCGCTAGGTGTTGAACACGACGACGTCGCTGTGATCCCTGCTGAAGTCTATGCCGGAGTCGGTGTCGGCCCAGAAGAAATTCTTCATGTGTCCCGTGCCGTCAAACTCGTAGTCGTAGAAGTACTCGCAGTCGTACTCGGTTTTGGTTTTCCTACGGCAAAGCTCGAGAACGGCGTGGGGAGGCGGCGCCTACCTGTGGACAGCGACGCGCGCGGGGCTCACCGGGGACGTGGAAGATGGCGACGTCGAAACAGATGACGTTTTACTTCTGGAGGAAGATCGTGGAGAGATCGAGGATCAATAGCAAGCAGATTACGAACGCATATATTTACGCACACGGAGAGGCTCGATGGTAAACTTTTCAAGATGACAAACCCGTCTAGCAAACACTATTGGGGAGGGAATTTTCATGTTTTGCCAAATTTTGTAGGATGGCAATCTTGTTTACCAAACTGTCAGAGATGCTCCTGACCAATATCAAATGGATCCCATTTGCGTTTTGATTAGAACATGTTTGGAAGGACTTGTGCCTTCTGTTTCTCACAAGATATTTTTATCGTATTAGCTTCGTTGGCGGCCATTACATACGGTCGCAATCCAGAACATGTGACCATGACTCCTTCCTGAAAATTTATATTTTCAATTGACTGGTATTAGTATAATAACACAATACTAACAATATTCTATTTCATATTGTATAGACCACTAGCAAGCCGTGCTCGGAGGTTAGCATAAAATGCTGAATTATTGTGCGGGGCTGCTTCGTTCTTTACCCAATTATTGACGGGGGCTGCTTCGTTCTTATTTACTTACGTATGGTGGAAGATACCTTCCAATTGCATATTTAAAATCTATGGTTCTTTGTTCATTGTACCACGAGGATGATAGAAATTATTCATGATTGTCATGGTCCAAGGGCGGCTCGGTCAGAGCCCGTGCCAGTGGGCAGTGGCAAGTGGTGCAGATGGGGCCGGCGGCGCAGGGGCAGCCTCGACGAGGCGGCGCAAGAACCACGCTGCAGCCTGCAACAGCGCGGTCACGTGCCACCCTGATGGTTGCGGTTGCTCCAATATTGATGCAGGTGTCTTGACAAGAAGGAAAAAACTTCTCTCAACACTATTAGAGCAGTCATGCAGGTTGTACCAGTTAGAGCAGTCATGCAGGTTAATGCACATATTATCTTTCGGTTGGTTGATATATATTTCTAATTAAATGACACCGTAGTGCTAATACATGCAACATACTAATTTAATATGTAACAAGTATCATTAGATTATTAGTAAATTATGTTTCTATAGCAAATGTATTTGGAGATACAAATATTCATACTATTTTCTATGAGTATAGTTAAATTAAAAAGTTCGAGTCCCCTCTAAAACTAACGGTTCATTCCTTTTTAGGACCGAGGAATGATTAGGACAGAGGAGTAGGCAATTTAGATCATCCCTTAGGGCATGTACAACCCACAGACGGCGAGCTGTCTGTAAGTTATTGGAATATGAACACAGACAGCTAAATAGACAGTTCGTACAATGGGCTGTCTACAAGTTGTTTAATGCTTTGCATATAACTATGATCAATTATGAATACAACTTTGTATACCATTGTGTTACTATTTGAGATAAAACTGATCAAGTAGATAAGATAATGAACATGGTTATAATATTTTTTATAACCATCAATACAAATCAATAACTTGATCCTACTACATTCAATGGACATGAAATTTTTACCACAGCACACTAACAACATCAGAAGAATACCATAAAATTTTCACAATAATTGGAACACCGAAACTCAAGATATGAATTATTCCTATAAAACCCTAATTACAAAGATAAATAAAAAAATCAAAAAGTTTATACCAAACCATGTCATATTATGACTCCACTATATAAATCTACTCACAAGGATTCCAAAAATTCATCATTTGCTATTTTATGATTTTTATATGAAGTACTATGAATTATCAAATTTCAGCCATTTAAATGCAATAAACGAAAAAGGAAAAGGAGAAACACTTTAGCCTCGGAACCCCTGTTCTTTTCACTAATTTTACGAGCCCATATCTAAAAAATCCTTCTCTCTGGCAATCTTTTATATGGATCCTTTACTTTCTTCAAATTCTTGCCCACGGATCCTTCTCTTCTTTCTTCTCGTCGCACAGCAGGAAACGGCCTCGGGCTCGTCGGGATTTAGTCTCGGGGCTGGCCGGAAAGGCTCTGGTGTACGCGCAGACGACGTACAGGGTGTTTCCCCTCGCGTGCGTGTGAGCAGATTGATCCGCACGACATCAGCTCAAGACGACGGCGGGCGTACAACGCGTAGCGAGCCGTCTAGTACGCCTAGGAGCACGAGCCCTCGCTGTCGTCTCACGACGCGATGGCAACGCTCTCTCTCCTCGCGAACAGGGGGGCATTTGCAAAGTTACCAGTCCGAGACGACGGCCAGCACGGGCGTTGTACAGTTTTTCTTTGTTTTGGTAGGCCCCTCCCCGTCTTGGGAGTTCAATGGTTCACACAGTTCTCAAGAAATGGGTAATCCGTGTAACAAACAACAGGATCATCGGTGTAGAATGTAGATCGGTCGTACTTGTTCATGGGGGCATTCAGATGGAATCGCCTCGGTAGGTCAGGGTTCGCCAAGAATAAGCGGCCGTACACAACACAGCATATCCATCAGCCACAACTCTGCTTCCCTGTTCCCTGTCGTAACCTCGAAAAAACCATGAAAGTTCGTTGAAGGCGTGCAGCCTGTGTAGGATCTTCCATCTTGCCATCGACCATGACCATCTCAGGTTCCACCGCACTGCAATACATGATGTTATATCCGTTCAGTTCCTGAGCCATGTAGACACCCAACGTTTCTGGGTCCGAGTCGTGGCAGCCAAAGCGACAGCGGTGCTGTATGTGCTGCCTCCATGCTTGTCAGTGTGGTCATTGGCACTGTCTTTCACGAATTGCTCACGAAGGAAGCCAAGAGCACCATGGATTTCAACCCCATTGAAACCTAGAATATCTAATCTTTGTATCTAACAACCCAAGAACCTATAATATTTGTAATCAACTACAATATATTTAAATTCTACTTTTACAGCATCTAATTATTATGAACAAGTAAATAAATTTCATCCTAAAAACAAAGACTAGTGATGGTTTTTCTTATTTGCCTTTTTATTTCTTATTATGTTGACTATCAGCTTACAAGCATCCACAACACTTCTTGCAACAATTCTGAAATGATTGATTACATCAGGATTTCCGATCTGTTCTACGGTTAAGCGTCTTGGAATGGGGAAATCCATGTGGCTATTTCCATTCTTTTCCACAGGCTTATCTGTGCTCGAGATGTTCTTTCTCTAGTCACAAAAAAGATAACCATACCTCAGATTCATTGGTTCCAAATATTCAGAAATTGGTTAAGCTGAATGATTAAAGTCAATATGCTGACAAAATAATTAAGTTCTCATTTCAGTTTTGGAACACAGGATAGGCGAGGCTCCACTGCTCTAGTGGTTGCAGCTGCACCAAACCTGAAAAGATTTCTTGCAAAAGTACAAGATGGCCTGCCTATAAAAGGCTTTGATGGAACCACGAACACTAAAATTAAGTGAACCATTTTGCTGCAGGTCGGGGTAGTGTCAAGTGTGACATCACCCGTCACCAAACATCTTCACCAAAAGCAATATTCATTAATATAACTAGCATCCCTAAAGGTACACTACATAAATGTCTCAACAGACTTGCAGTACAAATTAGAGCAAAAGCATGAGAAGGCATAAATCCAATGTCTTAACAGGCTTGCAGTACTAATTGAGAAGGCATATATCCAAGAACAAGCAGAACATTTCACCTGAGTCTACTGGAAAACCAAGCTGCTAGCTCATTTATTTGTGAGAGCTGGTAATTCTGAGAAATAGGGAATGTATCGAGCAAAGTCAGATTGTTCTTTGTCATCTTCCAAAGTGCCAATAACACTGACTTCCTTACTGTCCATGTCGTATGCTATCAGCTCATAGTTCAACTGATGAAAAAAGAAAACCAAATTACAATCTTGATGAATGTCAATCACGCTCACTTCTCCTGTTACACCAAAGACATCCAAAGAGTTCACAGTGTTTTTCAACACCCATTCTTGTGTGTCATAATCCTGAAGAACCCAGGTGGATAGTTTCTCATCGTTTTCATAAGCAGACTCTACAATCATGCAGTGTAGGCGCCCTTGAGATTGACCTAAATAACAAACAAATGTGTGTCTCCCATCAGCCACACCTGGCACAGTGATCATCCTTCTTGCCTTCCCTTGTACATCTACTGCAAGTATGTGCTTTACATTTGAGCCCCCAATAATTAACAAATGTAGGAAGCCATTAACAAAGGCGTATGTATGGCCAATAGGGTCTAGTGTAAACTGATGATGCCACCCTTCCAATTGTCCTTGTTCATCAAATCGGTCTTGACTCCATGTCCCAGTTTCAGACGAGTAAACATGTAATGACACTACATGCATGTACATAGCGGGCATCTTGAACTGGACCAAATGAAAATGAGAGGACATGGCCGGATCGAAAGCCAAATAGGTGTTGCATATCGTCGGTTCCTCTTCCTCAGAGATGCAAACGGGTATGACAGACCATTGCCTTGTGGTTGGGTTGCACACGATGTAGTTATCCAATTGTTGAGACGGCTCTACACCATATAAAAGGATAAGCCCGTTGCAGGAATCACACAAGGAGACCTTGATCCCCGTCATTTCCGTCAGGAAGGAGAAGCAAGGGTCCATGTCCAGAGGTACGGATCTCACCGTCGTCAGGTCGATGAAACTGAAACCGTTGACCATGGACGTCTCGACAAACAGTCCTTGCATGGCTTGGCGGAGTTTCTTACGGTTGTCAGGGTCGGCGATGAGGTCACGCCAGGCCTTGGACACGCACTTGAACCGGCAGACGGACTTGGCAGGGACGCGGGACAGGATCTCCACCAGGGGGTCGTCAGGGAGGGCGGGCACCGCGCCGGCGCTCTTCTTGGAGCAGCCCTCCTCCATGCCTCCCTCCGGTAATCTGTGAAAAGCGGGAACCGAGAGAGATGGAGGTATGAGGGGATGCGAGGGG
>JAKNSH010439886.1:0-20101 GCA_027790015.1 Cymbopogon flexuosus
CCAGGAGACGGACGACACCGACGGGCAGGCGCCGTCCCCATCCACCACCACCAGCAGCTTCCGTTGGCTTCACTCCCACTGCAGCCCCCCACCTCACTCGCTCGCTCACTCCCCCTCGCCCACGCCGCAGATCTCGCCCGCCGGAACCCTAATGCCGCTGCTGAGGAAGTGACGCGACGCCGGCCGATGCAGCGCCGGGTGGTGGGCGGCATGGCGGACGGCGGCGAGGCCAAGGGGCGGACGCTCGGCGCCGTCATTAAGGAGAAGGATGAGGAGCTCGCGCTCTTCCTCGAGATGCGCCGACGCGAGAAGGAGCGCGGCGCTGCGGCCGCGGCGGCCGCCGACCAGCTCCTGCTCTCCGGCGACGCTGTGGCGGGGGACGGGATGCTGCTCCTCGACCCGCCGCCACCTGCGGGTTAGAGCTGCATTTCGCGCTCTTCTCCGGGCCTCCTCCTCCGGCCGTTCCTTTGCATTTTACTCCTTTGCTCAGGGAAACCCTAGCTTACCTTGTCAAGGTTTGGATTTTGGTTTTGTGGTTGTAGAACCCAAACCGGCGGCGTACAAGGTGGCTGGTGGCGGATTTAGGAGGGCGCCTGGCGGGGCAGACGACTTCCTCAATGCAGACGCTGGCGACAAGAACGATTACGACTGGTGGGTGCTTCAGTTCCGAGCTTTTGCTGGCATTAGCTACCAAATTTCCGCTAATTAGCTACCAGATTTGGGTTGTGGGCAACATAGCCACTGTTGGAACAATGATTCTAGCCAATTGACATTGTAGCATTGTGAAATTCAAATTCTGTTCTGTTCTATTATCGTTTAAGGCTTCACGGAGGTTGGTGAGGTTTTAACCATGCAGTAATAGTATTTAGTGTGGCCTCCCTAAACCTTTATTCTTGGTTCCCAATGCTGAATGCAAAGCTGCAGGACTGACAAAACTGAGAACTCTAGTTCTTCATAAGTTTCAATCTAAATCTTCATTCTTCAGTTGCCTTGCTAGAAGCGAAGCGCTGAGTTCCATTTTTCTGTATTTTCCCTTCTGTGCATAGTCTAATCTGCTTTCCATGCAGTTGTCTGTTAAGTTGTTGACCACGTACCATAAAGTTTGTCTTTGGTGAAACTTTAGTGATGTTAGCTAGATTTCAGTTGGTGTTGCTAGGAAGGATGGGTCATGGTGGTTGTTGGAGGTAGCAGCTGGATCTCTTGTCATCCCTGGTTTCTTCTCCTTTTTCTGATTGCTTGTCTAGTTAATGCATGATCATAAAGATGTGCTATCTGTTTCTAGAGTTATCAATCAGTTGAGTAGTGAGTTCCTTCTCTTTGCTTTCTGGTTGGTTAGCTAGCCAATGTCTTTCTAGCCTGCCATGTTTCTTGTGAATCTGGTGCTTTTTCGGTAGATGCAATAGTTCTGTATTGGACACTTCGACATCAGATGCCTTAATTCCTATGGCCTACAGGATACCAATCTTGGTCCTGGTTGATTTGAACTGTATTTGTTTGGCAGCAGGTGTGAGGAATTTATATGATTAGTGATAATGACACATATTACCTTTTTTTTGTTAGTTTGGGATTTTTTTCTAATTGATAGAGTATAGGATTCCTAAGTAATCAGATTATAGGTGGCCATGTCAACACATGAAGACAATTTCATTTTGTCAAGATCTTGGCTATTTGATTGCTTGCTGATGTGTGGTTGGTAGAGAGCAGGTGGACTATGTTACTACTAAGCTCACATGACATTTTTCTTTTCTGGTTCCTGCGTGCTCTGTAGAAGTGCTGGGTTAGCTACTTGATTTGGTTAAGTTAATCTAAGTGGGTAGGGAGGTGATTCAAAGCAACTGATTTGGTGGGTTTGTGTGTTATCCATCCAGAGTGCACAGTATCACAAACTCTGTATGAGATGGATATCTGATGTCGTTTCAGACTTAGGTGGTATCCTACATATTTTAGCACTTCTGTTGGTTGTATTCTCTAAATTTAACATTTAAGTCCATTCTGCTGCATCATAGATTTCATTGGAGGTCACATCTGGTCTTCTGGACTGGTTTTGAAGTTATCGTGTAGCTGTCTTCACAATGAAGTTGTTTACTTTCAGGCTTTTGACACCACCAGGAACTCCACTATTCCCATCTCTAGAAGTTGAGTCGAAAAGGTCCCCGGTGAGCCAAGCTGGAACGCCAAAGACTCGTCCAACTGCCTTAAAATCTAGGGTGAGTCATTTGAACATAAGCCGTACTTTGGGTCTTGGGAGTATAACTGTACAAAACTGTCATAAGCAATACTTCTAACTTTTGAATCAGCAGACATAAAGTCAGTGAAGTTCCACCTCATGGTGGATATGAAACTGTACTTTGTATAGAGGGATGGATATCAGTCATACCGGATTTTCTATGACATGCAAGGTTCCCAAAGATGATCCATTGTCTGCTGAACCTATATAAGATTAACTGCAAATATAACATTTATTATTTTGGTTGTGTACTTGATGTGAAGTGTGCTTTTGTGCTGGCCTCCGTTGTCTAAAAGGCCTTTTACTAGTCCTTTCGTGGGGGTCGGGTGATGAATCCTTATTGCATTGGCAATTTGTGATTTCTTACTAGAAATACTTTCTGTAAGCTACTTGTGGTGTTACATTATACTTTCCATAAGTATGATAAGTAAATCTTCAGATTCATTGCTTTTTGTTATATCTTCTCATCATATGTTATTTCAGTTGTCCAATCATCCAGATCCTCCATCGAGAACCAACCTCCCATTGAGGACAGCATCATCAAACAGCTTGAACTCAGTTGCTACAACCCGCCGACCATCATCGTCTGGAGGGCTTACTACTAATTCATCAAGGCCTTCAACACCAACTGGACGTGCTGCATTGACAGCTAGTTCCAAAGGTTCAAGACCTTCGACCCCCACTTCTCGGACAACTGTTCCTGCCAAAACTGGAGCTTCTGCGCCAAGATCATCAACACCGACTTCTAAAACTGGAGCTTCTGCGCCAAGATCATCAACACCGACTTCTAGATCAACACTTCCGTCAGCCAGGTCAACAACCCCTTCAAGCAGGGCAGTTGGCCCTGCTAGCAGGACTTCAGCTCCTTCAGGCAGAGCATCTGCACCTGCTAGTAGGTCATCAACACCTACTTCAAGGTCATCAATACCTGCTACCAGGTCGACAACACCATCATCCAGACCTTCCATACCAGCGCAAAGCAAGCCTACATCAAGGGCATCAACCCCAACAAGGCGACCTTCTGCCCCTTCGGCCCAGCATGGTAACTTGGCTGCACCAGTTAGATCATCCTCGGTCTCCAAACCAGGTTCTACAATGCCCAAAGGTTCTTCACCAGCGAAAACGGCAGCGCCAACACCTTCAAGAGGCAGCTCTCCTACTGTCAAATCAAGATCATGGAAACCATCTGAAATGCCTGGTTTCTCTCTTGATGCGCCTCCAAACCTAAGGACATCGCTACCAGAAAGACCAACCTCTGCCACTAGGGGCAGACCTGGGGCACCTAGTTCTAGATCTTGCTCTGTTGAGAGTGGGACAGCTGGTCGACCAAGACGGCAGTCTTGCTCTCCCTCCAGAGGAAGGACTTCCAGTGGCAGTGTGCCTTCAGGGAGCTCCATGCCAGCAGTGAGAAGATCACATCTCAATGGAGGTGACAGTGTGAATCCAGTTCAAATGGGTAATAAGATGGTTGAAAGGGTTGTGAACATGAGAAGGCTTGTTCCTCCAAAGCATGATGATCAAAGGTCCAGCCTCAACAGCCTATCTGGTAAATCTTCAAATTCTCCAGATAGCTCGGGCTTTGGTAGAACTTTGTCGAAAAAATCACTGGATATGGCACTTCGGCATATGGTATGTTTTGCTTCTCCTCAGTTTAGCTAACAACATTATCTACGTTCAGTTGATTGACCTTGAGGTGTAATCTGTTTACAGGACATAAGGCGCAGCATTCCAAACAATTTACGGCCTCTTATGACAAGCATCCCCGCATCATCTGTTCATAGTGCACGTTCAGGATCCACAAGGAGCAGACCAATTAGTGTTTCAGACTCGCCGTTAGCAACAAGCAGCAATGCTAGCTCCGAGCCGAGTGTCAACAACAACCTGATGTGCCTGGACAGTATTGATATTGATGATGAGTTGTGTAGCGATAGAGCAGGACCATATGGACGGTGATTCACTTATTTGCAAAAAGTATAAAAGGCATGATTCTGATGGAACCATTTGGCTACAGAATTTTCAGAGCAGCAGCAGGGTGGAAGATCTCCAAGATGATCCCGAGTATCTGAAGAGCATTATTATATTTTGTTATATTTAGGTTCTTCGGATGTTCAATATTTATCCAGTTCATTCTTGTCATGTCATGTCATGACCTGCAGCTCTATGTGCAATTTCAATGCTGGACCTTAATATGCTATTGAAAAGTGTCCTTTTATGTGATAAATCTTTAGGGCAGTTTGTAGCATCTTTGATATGGGATTTGGCAGTGGAACATGTTACACTGGCTGAACTGTTGTGTTCCACGACATGACAACATTATTCGTCTCTAATGTGATGTCTGCTAGACAGTTAACAACTGAGCAGCAGTTTTCTCCTTTTTTTTTTTTTTTCTTTTATAAGGGAGCAGCAGTATCATTTTGAAGGGCTCTGGCACAACAGCACAATGCCCCAGGTCTGCTTATAGCCAAAATGCTCAAGTATCACGTATGAATCTGATAGAATCATACATTCATACTCTCAGGAATCGATTGTTGATAAGCCACAACTGACAGTTACAACCCCTATACTATATTCTACTCTGATCGACCAACCTACTAACACAACAGGCAAAACTGCCACAAGAAACGCCCCTGCTTTTATTGGCTACTACAAGGAGCAATGGAGCAAAGATAACAGCAGAATACAGAGCCGACATGTTAAATACACCTCATTGGTACAATTGGAGGAGAAGCCGGTAAGTTGTGACCTTTTTTGTTTGTTTGTTTCCTTCTCTCAAAAGTTGAAATCCATATCAGTTAATTGCGACGGGTCAAAGGGGAATGGGTAGGGCAGGCAGATCAGAAGCCCAAGTAGCAAAATGGCAACACCGATGCCAATGTAGTTGTTCTCAGGATCTGTGATTTCCTCAGAGAGAGGAGCAATCGGGCCTCTCTGCAGGAAGAAGATCAGCACCACCCAGTAGAAGGCAACATCGTTGAAGAGAGCTGCGATACCAAGCAACCCAATGGTAAGGCTGCTGACCCGAGACGATATCTGGCAAGATTCCAAGTTTGGATTAATCAGAAGTGCTGATTCTGAGCTGACATGTAAGCAAGGAGGAAAACTGATCATAGCAACAAATTACCTTCCTTCCCCACATGGCCAATGCTATGCGGCCACCATCAAGCTCTCCAGCCGGTATGCTATTGATAGCATTGATCAGGAGACCAGCCCAGGCCCACAAAACAAGTGGGTTTATGGATAACTGTGTTCCTTCCTTTAGAGCATCTCCAAGAAGAAGCTTTGCTGTATGAAAGAAACATTGATGCCTTAATTTTGCATTCATAGTCCACCAAAAATCTGTTTCTTGCATAACTGAATACTACTTGCAAACCTACTCAACTGCTGGCAGAGTACTAAAGAACACCAGGAAAAAAAAACCTGTGCAGCTACGAGTTTTTGAATTATGATCAGAAGCCTACCGAGACCACCGACAAGGAATGATTCATGGAAGACAGTTGGATCTATCACAAGACCAAGGCCATCACTTGGAGGTAAGATGAAGCCCAGCAGCAAAAGAACAAATCCAAAGGAAAACCCAGCCAATGGTCCAGCAGCTGCTAGCTTCAGTAGGTCCTCACGATTGCGGACAATATTGACAATTCGGGTAATTGCACCGAAAGATCCTATCTACAACAAATTGAACAATGCAAGATTCATTATGAAAAGTGAACGCACTGAGCTAGATAAACCTATAAGAAATAAAAAATGATGTTAATTCATGCCAATGCTCGTGTCTACAACCATAACCCATACTATAGAAGGGCTTTCATGTTAATTGAGTATCTACACAGAAAGTACACATCCAAATTAAACATTACTTTTTATTAATATCTCTACAACACATCTAAATAAAATCTTTGACAAAGCTCTTGTTATTTATTTCAAATAATTTCCATAAACATTCACTGCAAAAATACAAATAATTTCTGAAATTTTTCCTACAATTAATTTTGATATAAAGTCTGTACCTGCCAGCTAGGAACAAAATATGGCACGCCAAGCTTGATCCCACTTTCCCTGGCAGCAAGGATATGTCCAATTTCATGGACCCCTATTATAAGGCCAGTTACCACGGCACCAGATAGCCCATCTTTCAACAATTCAAGGTTGTCAAATGTTGATCTGTAAGAGTAAGGTTTAGAGGCTGATGGAGTATAGGATAGGATACTTATTCGGTCAAAAAAAAGTATAGGATACTTGAGGAAGTATATGTTTCTCTTCAAAAAGAGAAAATTTGTAGTGATCGGTGGATATGAAAGTAAATACAAGGCAGTAAAAGAATACAATTATTATTCACGTGAATCTGAATAAAAAAAGATCGCAAAACAGAAACATGAACATCACATGTATTAATAAGTCTTCAGTATGACATGGAACACTTGCTTTAACATCTACTCCCTCCATTCCAAACTATAAGATGTTTTGCCTTTTCTAGATACCTAGTTTTTGCTACGCACGTAGACATACAATATGTCTAGATATACAGTAAAAGTAATGTATCTAGAAAAGCCTAAACGCCTTATAATTTGGAACGGATACTGTATCAGTGTATCAAGATTCTAGCAAGCACTTGAAGGCGTACACTATATATGGTACCAAGGTTCAACCTAGAGCATGGTTCTAACAGAAAGGCATAAACATATGTAGCAATTTTTTCTCGAACATGCAGGAGAGTTGTGTATCATTATATTAAGAAGAAAAGGAGTCTAAGAAGACTAAAAAATACAAAGAAGCCCATTAGGGCATGAGTTTACATGAGTGATTAGTCAGGAAGACAGGAAACTTCGAGTATGTAGCAATTCAAGGATGACATCAAGACAAAGAAACATTGAAAAGGAAACAAACAATCTAAAACAAAACAGGCTGGTGAATAAATGAAAGAGAAACCTCGTACAGCAAGTTGTCCTGTAGAACAGGTACATTTCGAAGTAGCAGAGTGAAGATGGTAACTAATCCAAATGAGGCAGCAGCAAACCATTCTGGGACCGCTGAAATTTGATTTATGAACTCACTCAGCAACCTTTGCACTGAATAAATATATTAATAAAATCATATATGCCTAACAATTAAGCAAAATATTGGACCACTCTGAGCACTAACAATGCTACTGAAGGTACCAAGAGTTTTTTTGCCACCTGTAGTTTCAGGCTGTAATGTCTGCTTGGGTATAACCACAGCAACTGGCTTCTCATCCTCTGGGTTGATGAGAAGAAAAAGCTTATATTCATCACCAAATTTGTTCTGTTGGTAACCAGGAGTTGAGCATAGATGAGACACTAACAAGTTTCTACGATCATAGACATCTGAGCGCCAGTTTTGCAAATCATCTTATTAGTTATTACCTGTAGCCGATTTGTGATCTTCTCATAACTTTTGGCTGGTTTACCACGCAGATTTCCCTTGAATAATACTCCACCCTTATTCAGACAAAGTAAGTTGGGAAATAGAACTTAGTCATTCCAGGCTATTATACTTGGGGCCTTTATTTTACATGATAAAGTATCAAAATTAGAGTATAAATCATATATGTGATTAGTTTAAAATTTTAGTAATATTCTGTAAGAGCACTTGGCTTAGTGACCAAGAGCATGCTTGCTGGAAGTAGCATGCATCGAGTACATGAGTATGAATGCATCTTGTATAACTACAGTTAGTAAGGTAAAGAAAATCTGATTTATACAGAAGAAATTAAACCATGACATCTCAGATATTTACCTCATAAGGCTCCTGACTTGTCACGAAAAATGTGTCAAATCCAAAAACTTGATCCTTTAGAATGTCTATTGTAGCCTTCGGAATCCTGACAGAATCATCAAGCTGTTGCTGCAGATCATTCATATTATAAAAATAATCTATATCATAATCTCTTCAAATTCAGAGTTCAGATATGTGAAACAGAAAAAAGATTCTATTTACAATGAACTCTGACATTGAGCTAATGATGAAAAAGCAGGAACCTTCATCCTTCTTTCAGTGTCAACTACCACTCAACTAATGAACATACAAGATGACTAAACAATTACCTTCATTCCTGGCAATGGAGATCCGCTAGCAACTTCAACAACTTCCACATTTTCCTATGTTTAGAAAAATATTAGATATGCCACAATTGTATTCTCAAATGCCTTGTAAGATATTAAAGTTGCTGGACATAAATTAAAAAGCACACCTGTACATCATTGGTAGAAGTAGCATCTCCATCCATGTTCTGAACTGTGTCACTGGAGCTCAGCAGTTCTGCATTCGTGGTTTCATCTTTCTTCTGGCGAGTCATGGGAAAGCTAAATATATAATTGAGTTACACATTCATACAGCAAGGACTAGCAGGTACTAGGATGGAAGTGCTGCTTTGAGCACAGGGCAAGTCAAGCTTAACACAAAAGGAAGCATACTTTTGCATAACATTTATTCAATGTATATAATGCAGGGTTGATTTGACAAACTGTAAGTAAGAAGTGTACATTGTGTATACTGGAGTCACTTTCTGCAGGTTCATTTGCTTCCGCAACACTATCAACCGAAGGTGATGAAGCATCATCTCCAAGCTCTTCTTTCTCCTGGAAAGAAAGGTCAGTTATTTAACCCCTAAATTCCTGCAAGATTCTGGCTTCGTCTTCAACTCTAGATTCTATTAAGAGGTGCGTTTCTATATAGAAAAACTAAATGGGTCATTGGTGGATGCAAATGAGCAAATCTGGGCCTTAATGCACTTCGACCATAGCAAACAATTTGGTTGCCGGAAAATGTGATACTCAAAATGCGATACATTGCACTATGTACCTCCTCGTCGCCGTCGGACTCGGTCTCAGTCATCGCTTGGCACGCAACCTTTCGACTCCTCAGCCTTCGAGCAAGGATTGGAAACAAACCAATTAGATTAGTTAGCTTGCTCAGCTGAATGTTCCCTTGGCAGTTGGCAGTCACGCGCGAAACCAAGAAAAGCAGCGGACCTGTGTCCGGCAATCGGGAGGCAGCGGAGCGCGAGCGTGAGTCTGCGCGCGCGCCCCACGCACCCACTCCTCGCCGGCACGCTGGTAGAAGCGAGCAGGAGGCACCCGTACGCCGCGGCGGCCGCCTGCGACTGCAACGGCGGCAAGGAACTCATGGCGGGCAGAGGCGGTGGTGAAAGTGGCGGAGAGGAGAGCGTGCGCGGCGTGGCCTTATCCCATCCCCCTCTGCCTCCTCATCGGAGGGAAAATAGAAATTCTTTTCTGCGGTGAGGATTTCACGCTGCACGAATCGTAAAGCGTGGGGCACTTATGTAGTTTTACCCTTTGGCAGGGGCATTTTTGGCAATTAGCCATTAGCCGCTGCCGCAACAGCGAGAGGAATAGTTCAGAAGGGTTGCTTCTGCCGTCGCCGCCGCCGCCGCCGCGAGCGTCATGAAGACCTTCCCGCTGAACAGGGGAAGCACCATCTCCCTCGCCCTCTTCTCCGACGTCTCCAACAGCCGGTACGGACCTGCTTTTGCATCCTCTCCTCGTCTAACTTGGGCCCTCGTCTGGTTTCCATCGATGAAATGCGCATGGACGAATTCGCTGAGGTTTCTGGTGCTGATGTTCTCAGGGAGCTCTTGGAGTTGATGCAGTCAGGGAAGCTGGATCCGGAGGTCGCTTTCCTCAACGCGTCATTGGTGCGTTGCCATTTGCATTTTCGCATATGCTGTCCTGGTAGTTTCCTAATTGTGTGGATTTCATGGGTTTTCTGGCTCATTCATGCTCGTGGATTTCAGGTGCCGGATGTGTTTCCTGTCCTCGCGGCAGCGCTCAAGGCGCTGTTGTCGAAGACGAGGGAGTCACTGACCACAAGGACTCTGCACTCTGAGCTCGTCTACAACTACTCGGGGTCCAAACATGTGATTGATCTAGCTGCTGTTGGTACTTTTGCATCGTTATGAGGTTGGTCCAATGCGGTGTTTGATGGTTTGTCTGTGATTATTGGTTTCAGATAACGGAGTCCCTGAAGCGATGTGGGATTTCTGATGACACAACTTACATCCTTGCTGCTTGTTTTGATGCTTCTGACGAGAAGGTATGATTTAGGATGGTAGTTTCATTGAGTTACTGTCTGAATCCATCAATTGCATACTATTCTCATAATCTGCAATTTAGAACCCAATTGTAAGTCATAGGCGATACTGATTTTCTGTTGTACCAGTTGGTACTGTCTGTGTGTTTGGTTCATAAATTTGTGGTCTTGATCTGATTGATATTGGACGATACTTGTAGTGTTAATGCCAGAGAGGCTATACACCAAATCACATTTACATGGATTTGAAATATGTTAATCACTTTGCTTAAATAGTTGCAAATTACACCTCATGTGCTGTTCCTTAAGTTACTGTGAAAAGTAAAAACAGGAAGTGTCTTTACCATTGGTACTTTCTTGCTCCAGAAACTATGTCCTACTACTTTGCACTCGCTTTATTGTGCCTTCAATTGAGCGCTTTCGGTATTGATTTGAAAATTTTCTGTGACATTTTTTACATCCATAATAGTTCAGTTCTCCCCTCAGTTTCAAAGGTGTTGTCGCATAGGCATCTTGGCAACAACTCGCCTTGGGGCTGCTCCATGCCTCCTTTAAAACCATGGCTCCCCCTATATTCTTCAAAATGTAAATAGAAAAAAAAAGAGGGACAGTTTAAAATCTGTGTGCTTACAGTTTCTAAGAAATGTCTTCATAATATTACTGAACCGTTTGTAAACTTGAACTTGCCTCTACCATGCTCCCTTAGGTCCATAGCAACCCCCCTCTTTTTTTTTGGTCTTGATCCAGGTTCCCCCCATTTTCCATTTCATAAACGGAAGCGGTACAGGACTACAGATATTGCAGAAGCAGGCTAAAAAACAGAACTAGGTTAGAACAGTAGGCCGTTAAGGTCCAGCTAAACCTGCGTCAGGAAACTAGAGCTAGGCCTATTAGACACAGTTTCTAACAAGCATCCAGACCACCTAAAAAGTTGATCAGACACCCAGTCACACTTGAAACCCTGGAGAACTAAACGAGCTTCAACTAGTCACTAGTCCCATTGGCTTCTCCAGTTGTTTCTTCTTAATCAACTCCTGCCTCATGACCAGTTATTTCTAGCATTTGGGGTTGCACCTGTTGAATCATCATGGGCTGGAAGGCCACTTGTAGCAGAATCCTGGTTCCCTCCAGCATGTTTTCTTCTTGAGGCCATTCTTGTGTAAACATGCCCAGTATACCAGATATGAGCAAGCAAGACAGTCTCACATGGGTCTTCTAGCAAACTTTATCTGAACAGGCTCTATTTCTTGCTTTCTACAGCCCAATGTGTGATTTTTCCTTACCATCAGACAACAACTTTGTCATCCATATCACTAATCCATAGTACATGGTTTTGAATTTGATTCACTGCTCCCTCAAAATACCAGGGAGCCCTCTCTCAAAGGAAAGATGATGGTTTCTATCAACACATGCGACATGTTGCTGCTGTAATGTCTTTATCATCACACAATTTAAAAATAACAGGATACTGAACATAGTGAGGGGATTCACCCACCAAACGTCGGACCAAAACATAGTCTTTTTTCAATTGTTAATTTTCATTTTCCTCCCTTTCAGGTAAATGTGTTTGATTTTAGTAAACCAGATCAAATGGGGGAATCATTTCTCCTTTGCTTAACAGACCCCACAGTTTTATTTCCCCAGTACTTAGGGCATGTTTGGTTCCCATGACTAAAACTAAAGTGGACTAAAAATTTTAGTCACCTTTTAGTACCTCTTGATGGACTAGTGAAACTTATGTGTTTTAGTCCTATTTTAGTCTTTCTGTTTGGTAAAGTGACTTATTTAATTATTTTTAGGCATTAGACATAAGTTGGTGGGAACCAAACAGGGCCTTAGCTTTAATGAAACCTTGACATAACACTTCTCTTGTTCAAAAGCTTCCACCACAACTTACATAGCAGACACATTTAGTTGCTTGAGAATTATTAATCATAACCCACCTTTCTTTTTTGCTTTTGCAAATTTTGAAGCACCTGTCTTTTTCTTGGGAGTAAATCCTTACCAAAAGCAGGTTCTCCTTTGCTTATCCAAATTATTAGTTACTGTTGGGAAGTGAATACACATACATGATATATGGGGGGAGTTATTCAGTGTATAATTTAATGAGGATGGATCTACCAGTAATCGACAAGGAACTTCCTTGCCAAACATCCAGCCTTTTAGCTCATTTCTCCCTAGAATGGACCTTGCCAATTCTTTTTCTTATGCATTTATGGAAGAAATACTAATGTGGAAATCACAACTTGGCAGATGAAGGAAGTGGAGAAGCTCATCAGTGGCACTGAGATTGATCTAACAGAACTGGAAAGAAGAGCAAACCAACCACAGATCTTGAAGGTTTGCCATCCAACTTGAAGTTATGTACTGTAATGGTTCTTATAACTATTTATCCATTCTGGCTGAAGATCTTATTGGTCTTTATCTATTGGCAGCATTACAAAATACCTCCCCAAGAACTATCAATATCTACGTTGCCAGACGCAATCGTATGCAGGATTGCTGCTCGAGATGCTCTCTGAAGTCTCAATAATCATCGTACTTGTGCCACCTCAAGATTGAGCTCGATCCGTGCACCTGGGCCCTCATAAGCTATGTAGTTTCAGGATGCAAATCTCTCTCTCTCTCTCTCTCTCTCTCTCTCTCTCTCTCTCCACAACTAGAATTAGGTACCCGTATACCATTGCTGTTTGCATTCACTGCAACTCGGAAGCACATTGTGGCCTTGCTACACTGTGCTGCAAGAAACAATTATGTAATTTCTCTATTGAATTCGATGAAGTTTATTGGATATAAACTAGCAAAGGAATGTATGTGAATATCTGATGTGGCGTGTTAACCAAATCTGCGTGCAACGTCTCATCGGAGCTGCACCAGCTATACGATGGCGGATGGCCTTGGTCATCTGCTGCTGCTACTTTAGTGCTTACCGGGGATCTAAAATAACATCATAATGAGATATTGAGATGAAGAGGTGGGGGCAGCCAAAAAAAAAGAAGAAGATACAATCGTGTATAATAATAACTAGGTGTTCCGAAGTCCTGTTCTTTTTCCATGCATGTCGTAAGGACGTAAAATTTCACCTATGGAAGCAAAGTCACTATGTCACCATATCTTGACATCTTTGTGGTTATTTCCTGATCCTGTAGGGAAGCCTCTTATCAGCTGGGATTGAGCTAAAAATAACGAAAATAGCAGAGATCCTGTTCTGAGCAGTGGGAATCATGTTATCAGCAAATCGGTTTACTTGAAAATGCAGAACCAACTCAAAACTGAATATGATAGATCTAAAACATATGCAATTCAGTAACCAGTGACCATTAATCATAATGAGGACATACCATCGTGGAGCTTAACATCATTTTTTCTTTTAATTATTAATTGACTCATCATAAGTATCAAGTAATAAACATTCAAAATAGAGGGAGTTTCTTAGACTGACGAAGAGATAGAGGACAATAATACTGACCTGAATGTTCAGGGCTAAAAAACGTTTAATCTTTGGCTTTGCAAGAATGTCACAAAGGTCTGATCAGCTTCGTTAGTTACTGTGCTTGAGAATTTTGCCGTGTAATGCATAGCCAGGTTCGGTCCTTCTCTAGCAAACCTTCCTCCGAGACAGGGATATGCCAGTGACCTTTATCAGATTCCTGAATTTCACAGAGAATGGAATAATCAATAATCATAAATACCTCTCCACATAAATGACACAAGACTTATGGACATCAATGGAAACTTCGATATATCAAAACCCCATTTAATAAGACCTTCTATCATTCATAATGTTCATTTAAGTGTCTCACTATTCGAGTTCATATAATCTATTTATTTATAAGCTTATAACTCAATCCATGGAACATATTCAAATACCAATAATTAAGCACCCAGAAACTTTTATTAGTTTTTAATCAACTGTGTCAAAATAATATTGAAATGGATCTATTGCACAACTGATACACTATTTCATCGTAAACTCAGACCTGTATTACAACTGAGTATGGAGGTGGCATTTGAAATGTGACGCAACTGCCTTCAAAAGTGAAGTGTACCTGTTAGTGAAAATGATACTGTGAATAAAATCTGTGGTGAAATGCAATGAAATATAGGCTATTGAGCAAAGGGAAAGTCATTTCATATATGTGTTTATGTTTGTCAAACAATGATTCATGATAAAATAGTGCCTACAAAAGATTAGGTAGTAGTATGATAACATAGTGCCTACAAAATATTAGGCAGCAGTGTGCTACTGCTCTGTCTACTTTTGTCCTCAAAATCCCATGCTAATTGTACCTATTGTGTCTAAATATTCTGTAAAACATATAGAACTAAGATATGCTTTCTAGTTTCTTAGTGGTGTCTGAATCTCTGACACGTGACAAATCCCTTCATGTTCTGTTTTGTCTTCAATATGTTTACATTTTCTAAAATATTAGGTTTTTATTTGCAAAAGATCAGCTCCAACAGTGTAAGACAACATTGTGGTAGAATATAGCAAAGAAACTTCTCTTTTGTAAAATACATGATCCCACCTGATGCCTTTCCTTCCACTTGGGGAAGAAATGCCTTTCCAAAATCTGAAACGTGTGGTCTCTCATTTCATCATTGGTAATGATCAAGCATTTGCATCTAATAGCAGCATACAGCCAGTACCTGAACTACATGGCCGAAATATTATATACTGCAGCAGGTCAGCACACAACAGGAATAATTTTTGGACAGCAATAATAGGGAAAGCAAAGGTGAGGATGGCAGCAAGTAGCAAAACCACTCTGCAGGCACAATCGCACAGATAATGAATATAAGTGATCTACCAAGTTTATAACAGATAAGTTTTTTTCCTCTTATATACACCTATAGAATCCTAAATTGAGTTTCTTTGTTCTGAAAAACATAAATTGATACTTTTGGAATTAATTAAGTAAATTCCACTGGGCCACCAAACTTGTTTGATAGTACCAAGAGGTTTGAACTAGTAATTCCAAACTGTACATTTTTTTGTCACCGAACACATAAAAAGTCTTCATCTAATGTTATTACTAGGCTAGACCCAAACCTGAGGATGATCAATGATGAGACAAAGCTGGATTAAAGACCAAAATATATTAACTGGGATAGTGAGGATTACTTGTATATAGGTATAAACATGGCAGCATTTTAAGAGCTCTTAGGTCTACTTGAACCAATGGCACAAATTGGTGACCTTAACACAATTTCATCAAATGGTTAATTCAATATGCACAGGGACAGTTGCTGCAAAGAGTCACAAAAAATCTTACCAATCATCGTTTGAGCCAGTAGGGGTTGCATATATTGAATTTGATTGCTTCCACTTATCTACCAACTTACGATGACCAGGTTTTTTCACACGCTCTCCAGCGAGATGCTTGTTATGTAAAACTATCAAAGGCAATGTTCTTGACCTTTGCCTTATTGCATCAGCAACAGCATTAACCTGTCCAGTTAAACAAGAATAAGTGCAAAATAAGCATGGAGAAAGTTTCCACAATTAGAAGAAAGAAGAAAATTTAGGAAGAAGAAAGATGTAGAACAATATACATGCCTTACTCAAAGAAAGATGTCTGTGGCTAAACAGTCCAACATTGGCACCATCCACGACAGCCTCAAAAGGCCCATGCTTTTCAAGCCATTTCTGAAAATGGAAAACAGGGTCCAAAAGTTAAATAGATGATTAGTGAGAGTTTAAGGATAAAGGGTCTCCAAGAACTAAATATCAACAAAGTAGGGCCTCAACTTCACGCGTTATAAGTGCAAATATAACATTGCATACAGAAGCTATGAGATAGGAAGAACAAGCCAAATACGTATCTCTGACGCATGAGGTTCACAATTGAAGTCCTAATGAAATCATACTTATCAACGATAGCTAAAATTACTTCAGATATTAAGGTAAAAATAATAATTACTTGTGGAGTGCAAGCTTGCTGATAGATTTGATAAAATGTAGAATTGAGACATTATAGATTATAGACCGATTTAACACACTCGTGTCATTGTTTCATTTTATTACTGGATAATGTTCCAAGCATATATCATTTGTTTCAAAACCAATGCATTCATTTTATTTTTCATCTAAGACATTCATCTGCAGTTGTCCAATCAGTGGTTTTGGAAATATTTAACATAATATAATCTGTTGTATATGCAAATCTCATTTGACTCATGTGCAACCTGGTAAAGCAAGATATAAAAGATCGAGGTAGATAACCTGGAAGTTCTCAAAGTTCGAGTTCCTCTCTCTCTTGATAGCTAATTTTGCCACAAATCTGGCAAACTCTTCTGTTTCTTTTGGGTCAAGATCTATAATAGCCAGCTTTTCTCCACAAGCAACGCAGACACCATTGTTGTTGATGTTTGAGCGTGTCACTGTCCATTTCCCCCTCCCCAACCAACCAACCCCATGCCAGCCCCCTCCGTTATTCTCAATAGCCTTCACTATAGCACATGCATCCCACTTTCTCTTCCCAACTTTAGATGCTGTTGAGCTCCGAAACCAAGCCTCAAACAATTCAGCTGTGGAAGGGGATACCTGTCTGACAGTAATCCTAAACTTATGCAGCAAATAATATACCTTGTCTCCGCGTCGGCCAACCACACTAGCCCTGAGAAGTGTCTCCAACTCAGCTTCTTCTGGTGTGATTCCAGATTCCAACATATGGGCCTCTACTTCAAATGCTTTTTCAACATCACCACTGTTGCAAAATGCAGTTAAAGCAGGACCATAGGAGCGCAACTTTGGCTTTAAACCCAGGCCTTTAATCTGCTTCACAATCTCAAAGGCCATGTCACCGTCACCCATGGACAACGCCATACGTGCTTTTGCAGTCAGAGCAGCCTCACTCATTTGAACTGTCTCTCTCTCTGAGCACATTTTCTCAAATATCTCAAATCCTCGTGCACACGCATACTTTCTGAGCTCATCTCCTACTGGTATGCAAGCTGTTTGTGCCTTCGAACCACCTGGAAGCAAATCGGCCTTGTTTTTCCCCAGATCTTGAACTTGACTTTCAGATGCATCATCTCCCTCTGAACCTCCCAAGCTTCCGCTGGGTGACAGATCAAGTTTCTGTGCAGGACCAATACTGGCGATACCACTACCGGTATTACCACTTTTTGCTGGCTGCACAAAACCAAGAGAAGCTGAAGAACACAGGTAAAGGAGCACATTGTAGTGATGCTGCCCCAACCTGACCCCCTCCTCAACCGCAGAATCATACAGCGCGATCGCCCCCATCACATCTCCTCTCTTGGAGCACATGTCCAGCTCAACTCTCAGCTTGCCTGCGAGCTCACCACCCTTTGGTCTCTTCATTTTCTTACTCGCGTTTCTTCTTCCTGCGCCCTCATCTCTTGAATTTCCAACCTTTCCAGATTCTTTTGCCCGCATTCCATTTCCGTCTCTAGTCCAGCGCTTCCCCGCCCTGGGCCCTTCTGACCCCAAACTCCGTGTCAGTCCTCGCCTCCAGCTCTTCTCTTGTGACTCCCCATCCGCACGTTCTTGTAGAACAACCCGGTCCCCTTTCCTCCACGTCCTTGGCGCGCCGCCACGCCTCACTTCCCTCCACAACGCCTCCTGTGCCGTGGTGTCTTCTCGCACAGTTGATCCGTTTGTGCCACGGGGTGCTCCGGTTGGGCCTGCTCTGCTTTCCTCCGTTCCTGGGGGCCTGCTGTCTCTGTTGGGCATTACGTCGAGCACGTCGCGGCCGTGGCATGACAGTGTAGGAACAAGGGACCGTGGAGTGACGACGGGAGGTGAGGAGGATGCAGAAAAGAAGAGACAGCGGTGGTAGACGGGGATAAAGCGCGTGGTGGAGAGGTAGGCCATGGCGGTGGCAGAGCTGCCATGAGTGCCGGAGGGAAGCAAGTGGAGCGAGGTTTTAAAGGTCGTTGGGACGAAGGAGATAGATAAGGTTGAGCCACATGAGCAGTCCATCCGATTTGTATGTTTGTCACGATATATAGACGGCATTAGCATTACCGTCTATTTTGATCAAATCTGCCGTTACAATACTAGCCACATCTAAATAAATCATTTTTAAGAAAATCCTTCTATTACTTGTTGGTGATACTTAGGACATATTTGGATCCCTACTATATTTGGATTCAGAGACTAATAACCATTAATACTGTTGTACAAATTTTTGCTCTAGAAATTTATTCTTTCAGAAACAAAGAGGGTACAAGATAATGTGAACCAGTGAGATGAGATAGAGACACAACTATACATACACCTCGCTAAAATGGACCATTAACTCGCACTCACTAGATCATAATGGTTGATGTCATTCTTGCCACAATCAAGACACTTGTTTTGTGGGCCAAGTTCTTTGCCTTTAAAATATTTTGTACGTCGGATATGCCACTAGAAATAGGTTATCCAATGCTACCCCCTAGAAGTAGGTTATAAATGCCATCAAATTCTCCTGGCGGTGTTAAAAGAATGCCATCAAATTCCTTTTTGGAGTTTTAGTCAACCTTGCTCGACACCTTTTTCCAATACCTGTGGATGATGGACCTATTTGAGTTTGTCTTGAATATTGATAGCTGCACCAATGGTGAATGGCAAATGATTGTCCAATAGGTGATTTAGTCCGCATAGCTTACATGTCGGATCAATTGAACCATCCATGCTTTATGAGATTGCTAGCCTACATGATCTTTCTGTGGACAAAATCCAAACAAAGGACACTTTGGTTCTGTCCTGGCTTTCTAGACCGAGATTATTTGCATTTGGGAAAAATGTCATCGAACCGGATCCGGAACCACGCTCTGGCAACCGTGGAACTCGCTGCCGACGCCCTCAGCCTTCAGGCTCGGTTGTTCAGGTGTTCTGCTCCAAGTTCAACGTCCTTCTTCGTTGTCAAACAAGCTGCTTGGGCCTCGTAACCCATTACATGTATCTAAGCCTACATGCCACACCCTGCACGTGTTTGTATGGTGACGAGGAAGCAAAGCAAGGTCTCACGGCCCATGGGTAATAAAATGTCGTGTTACCTGCACGTGTGTGTCGTCCTGGCACTTCTTTTCCAGGTGCAAACAATGAATGTTGCACTTCATCCAAGTCTAGAACGTCAATTATAACGGGACAGAGGGAGTATAGTGGTACTCTTTTGAATAAATAAATTTCCAGAGCTGTCCTAAGCTAATGGCTTTTAAATTTTGACTGAATTTCTAGAAAAAAATGTTAAGATTTATGGTATCAGATTAGTTTCATTAGCTTTATCATAGAATATATATTTTTACAAGTGCTCATTTTATATCATAGATATTGGTAGTCTTTTCTATAAAGTTAGTCAAACTTAAAAAAAAAGTTTAACTGATACGAATTCTAGTAGTTGATTTATTCAGGGACGGAAGGAGTAATTAAAGGCAAATTGACCATACAATACAAAATCTATGCCTAATGATGTCACCTCTTTTTTTACCAAATACGAGACGCCCCTCCTTCAGAGTTGCTCAATGAGAGCGAGTTTCAACTCACTCAGGGCATATACTCATTTTGGTGCCCAAGAGACCAAGGCGTGTATAAAAAGGGGTCGCCAGCCGAGGAACATAGTCTCCTCTTCTTACACTGATAAACACTTAAACACAAAAAGCATGTCCAAGTGGAAGCGAGCATGGTGAGAGCCAAGGTTGTGCTCGTGGCGGCTGTTGACACCTCTAACGTCGCTTAAGCTAGGTTGTCATCCCTAACACGGCGCCAGAAATGTTGGTTCAAATATCATAACACTTAGCCCAAAAATATATTAAAGGTTATCCGCAAGCGCACAGATAAAATAAACCCAGTTG
>JAKNSH010440077.1:0-14485 GCA_027790015.1 Cymbopogon flexuosus
GCTTCCCTATGGGAGCTGGGAAACGGTGTGAAGCCCAAGATCAAGAAGACTGCTTTCATGAGCAAAGCGGAGCCTGAGTTCCCCCTGAAGTTTCCCAAGGCTGGCGGCCTGGCTTGGTGGAATCTGCTGGATCAAGCCTTCGGAAACGTGTGACTGCCCTTTTTCCTGTTGCTAAAGAGTGGCTAATTACTCTAGTTCTGGCTCTTTTGTGTGAGCTTTTGTAGCTGCTTTGTGCTGTGTCCGGGTGGACTTCTTGGTTTTATCTGAAAACTGCGCTGTAAACTGAATTGTGGTCTTTTGATGTTAATTGAAAGGCCGGGGCATCGTCCCTAGAACTCTAAAAAAAGTAAAACCAGAGCCAAATTGTATGGATAAAGAGATGCACACGTTCCTGTAATTATTATTATAATATAATATCGATTTGTAAAATCGGAATGGTAAATAAAGAGATGCTTTCATACAGACTTGCCAAAAGAATAACCGGACAAAAAGCTTCAAATGACACCAGACCACAAGCTGTTTCTGGTAAAGATATAACAAATTGCCATTTCTGTTGTTTCTTGTAAAGATATAACACATTGCCATTTCTGTAGTTTCTCGTGCCTTTCAATAAAGGAGAACAGAAATTACATATAAGTGACCATTTTTACAATTGAACAGAAATGATGTTTTTTGGTGCTGATCAGAGCGCCAAAAGGCCAAGGGCCTCGCCGGAAACAACAATGTGCCAAAAAAAAAAAAAGTCTCACAACTTGTTTCTGCAAAACGGGTCGTCAGCCGTCGTCTCTTCTTGGGCCAAGACCAGCTAGCTGGGAGTTTGGTTGGTCTCTGGCGTGTGGCCGTTGGATGCAAGGGGACGGTCGGATTTCTGTGACTGCAGCCAAACATCAATGCTGGTGAAGTCAGCCGATCTGAATCCGTCCGTCCCAGTGCTCTCGGCTCCCCCATGGCGGCGCCGGAACCGGAGGCCAAGCTGGAAGACGCAACCCCATCTCTGTCCCGCGAGCCGCTACCCGAGTCTGAATCCGACGCCCCTGCCTCCACTGGCCGGGAGCCGCTACCGGAGTCTGAATCCGACGCCCCTGCCTCCACTGGCCGCGAGCCGCCGCTACCGGAGTCTGAATCCGACGCCCCCGCCTCAACCGGCAGCCAGGAGCTAAAGCCGTGGGAGCAGCACGCCGCGGTGATCAACCTCCCGCGCTACGACTACCGCGCATCGGGGTCCCTCCTGCTACGCTCGCACTCCGGCTTCCTCATCACCTGCCCCATCAGTGCGTCCCCTCTCCAATTATAGAGAATATTTACTCAATGAAGCCCCTGTTGTTGGATTTATTCGTGGAATAATGTCTTGTGAGGTCTTTTTTTTCTGCAACTGCAATTAGTAGAAGTTAGTTCTGGGCAATGGATGCCCCAAACTGCTTCTGTCTTATTTTGGTGTTTGCGTTCGAGTTCCTATGATCTGGGATACATATTGTATAAAAGCTTTGAACTACAATACTAGACGAATTTTGACATGTTTGCAGTGAAATTTCCATTATGCAGTAGTAAGATCGATACTGGTGGGCATAAGCAAATAAGCATAGTAACATACATTGGCCAGTGAGCATTCCAATAGTTTCAATTTATAGCATCTTGTAATGGTCCATGACTCCCAAGAGTTGATACTGAGAAGTAATCAAATTAACTAGTGTCGTCGAAATAGGTTTAGTTGGTGGAGCACCTGTAACTTCTGTTTAGTGAACTTAGCTCTGTGCTCTTGGTAATTGCATGTTTGCAGCACAATCTCAAATAAAAATAAAAAAGCGCAATGCGAGTATATGAGAATTCTACAGGAAAAATGATAATGTATCATTTACTTGCAGTACCATTTATGAAAATTTGACTACCAAAGAAGAGTTCGATTCAGTATTGAATTGGCATGTGGGCATTGTTACAAACTTGATGTGATTTTCATTTTCTTACAGAGCGTGAGAAAAGTGCAACCAAGGAAGCCATTTCCATTCTTCAAGAGGTCATCACTCATCATGTTGCTCATAGTATTTAATTGTCTTTCACAATAGATAATTCTAGCGCATGAATTCTATCTTAAAGAATGCCGCTATAAATCTGTTATTTTATTTTTGCAATATACCAAAGTTATGTTACATTTCATTCACTATTTGATGCATGCTCTCAAACCTACATGTAGAGGAAGTTTTATATTTTTCCCACCTAATAGTACTTAACTGTTCCATTCTCTGTTCATATGGCTTTCTCATGCTATGCAGTGTGTAGGATTTTTTTTTACTTCTTTTGAGTTGCACTGTTTGCAACTTCATTTTGTAGTCTCTTCTCCAACGACTGAATAGCTTAGCTATGACTATGAGCACCAGCAGTTTAGGGACATTTACAAATTCAGTTTTACATCTTATGTTCCAAACTCTTTTCAACTCTAGCTTCCACACAGTCATGTTAAAATATGCTGATGTGAGCTTCATTTTGGTTTTTGTTCAGTACATTGGTCATGCAAATTGCTGTGTTTCTGAACACACAGAACCATGTGATGTGGAAAATGCAGTGAAGAAAAGAAAACTGTGCTCGGAGGCATCAGGAAGTTTAGAAGAGACAGTAGCGAATGGGAATAGTAATAATGTTTCAGAATCAATTGGTTAGTATAGGTTATTTGATTGTATCCTTATAGCCATTATAGATCCAGAAAGGCTTTCCATGTGTTGTTTTCTGATCTTGTGCACTTCTTGGTGCCATTGTAGGAGGCACTGGAAACTCAGGTTCATCCCAGTCCAAGATGAATGACAATGTTGACATGGCTTCAAATCTCTCACTGGTTAAGCTATCAAGAAGTGGCTTGCTCTTCTTTAAATTCCCTAGTGGAGGCCTTCATGTCGTTGAGATGCTTACAGAAATACTTCATTCACTCAAATCTGGGAAACTCAAATCTCCACAGTAAGGTTCCAACTTGTAAGAACTCATCTTCTGAAGTGCTGACATTAGAAGTTGAGATGCTGCTGCTGCCATTTAGAATAGAAATGTCTAAATGATCAATGATCAATGACAGTACCATCATCTAAGTTTTCTGGAATTGAAAAAATGGCCCGTGACACTTCATCTACAGTACTTTAGTGAAAAGTTTCCAGCCTTGATTCAGTATTCATTCTACATTTTTTATTCTTTTCTTAGTGATTCTACACAGCATGCTGTTCTTGCCTATCCTTTTCTGCTTATTGGCTGAATGAGAATAGTGTTGAATGGGGTCCTAGAAATGCCCTGGCTAAATGAAGATGTCGATTTGGGGCTAAACATGCCATTATTTATGTGGCTAGATTTTCATTCTAGCAGTTTGATTTGTGCAACCTGTGTTACCACTCTTCTTTTCAATAAGTTGAACAGCAATGTGATTCTTTCTTCCAACCAAGTTGCATATGTAAAATACAGGGACGCCGCTGATTATAAGCTACTACTACTACTTCATATAGTTAAAGGCTTTACATTTGATGTTTAGAGGCAGTTTCAGAATCAATCTAAGGTTCTCCTTGGATTGTTAGATCGTTAAACCGTCTAAATTAAACTCTGAATTGACAGATGGTGCCACCGCATATTTCCTATTCAAGAAACTTGCATTCTATCAGAAGAAGATCTGCATGCCACTGTGTCAAAGTTATTCCTTGACTTCTCGAGGAGCAAGACTAACAAGGACAAGCCTATAAAGGTAGACATTGCATCATTTGTCTTCGTTTAACCATTTTGTTAATGCTTAATGGAGTCAAATTCATACTATTTTCTGCTGCAATGTATTATGCAGCATTTGATAGATATCCTTGCTATCGAATGATTCATGTATTGTTTAAGTTGTCTCCTACATTTTAATGCCAGGCTGTAGTAGCACTAGCTCTATTACCTTCATTATTGTGCATCAAAATTACTGCATTCTTTAGTTAATGATCTACATTTCACTTTTGTGCACTGTCTCATGAAAACATTTTATACTGAATAAGTTTTGACATATTTTACAGTTTGCGGTCGCCTATAATAGAAGGGGCATCGATGAGACAGATAAGAACAGTAATGAAGGTTCAAATCAGCAGGCTTTAATTGACAGGGAGCAATGTTTCAAAGTGGTAGCTGCTGCTGTAAAATCTGTTGCTGAGAACTCAGTGGTTGATCTTAGATCTCCTGAGGTAACCTTGACCGACAATTATAACAGCTTTGCATAGTTACTCGATGCTGGTTGGATGACAAACAACATCATACTTGTTAAGATCCAAATTGGAAAACAACAAAGTTTTGAATGCTGACTAGTGAATCTAAGGTCTTATTTTCCATGCCATCATGATGAAAACTGCTAGAAGTTTGGTCAGGTGTTGACATCTGACATACTGCAGCTGCAGCATGTTTACTTTCTGTTTCTGGGCATATGTCAGAGAGTCAGAAGACCCTTTCAGATTTCTTTAGCAGCTACTAATCTAACTGTTTGTTCATTTAAGTTACCAAACTTAAGACTACCCGCGAAGTTTACTATATCTACTTGAAAATATGTACTTGTATTCCTCCGATTTGCTTATAGTAGTTTGAAATATTTCACCTACTGTTCTTTCCCATATGCAATATACATTAGACAATAACTAGATTTTAAGATTTACGTTTCTTAGAGCAACTCCAAGAATCTCTTTATATCCTTCTGTATTGATAGGAATAGAGACTTTAATGAAAAGATGTCCTCCAAGGCTCCAATATCTTCTTTAATTAGATCTCCAAATATTGCTGCCCTCTATTCCTGCTTTGTTGCTAGTCAAAGATGGTGGAGCTGGTTATCTACTTATCTAGAATGTGCATAGAGTATGGAAAAACCATTGGAGGGCTGAAAGAAAGCGATTTTTATTCAAGTCGCTCTCCAAATATGGATAAAGAAAGAGTTTAAGAAAGATTCTTGGAGATGCTCTTACCTTAACATATACGGGACGACTAACTTTGAGATAATTTATGGTCTATGTCGAGTTTGCTTTTGCATTAATTCTCATTAATTTTTTCTAGCTTTATGGTTTGGTAAAGTGAATGACATGTTCCTAATGTTCAGGTTGCGGTACTAATTGAGATGCTCCCGGTTTCGGGGGTACCTCTTGGATCTTCAGTGGCTGGGGTGTCCGTTCTCCCAGCTGAACTCATCTCGACCAAACCTCGCCTGTGTGTCAGGTCTTTGGTGCTTGATGCAAAAGCAACAAAAAAGAAGTGAAATCTTGTGGTGCCTCTCGCCAACCAGAGTAGCTGTAATGGGAACTGTGGATGCAGTTTTTCACCTGCCTATTTGTGCTAGAGTACCATCACGTGAAGCCTTGTTTTTATCAGGACGTGAAACCATGATCAAGGCGAGTTTTTAACATGCAAAGAAGACACTGGCATGATGCCTTCAGCAATGTATCATCCTTTGCACCCCCCACAAATAGCCGTCTGTCTGCCTTTGGGGAGGTCAATTTGTGTTTTGTAGCAGCATAACAGGGAGTTCATCCAGTTCTTGCCTTCTTGGAGTAGCTGCTCGTCCTTTTTTTTTTATCAGCGCGCCGAAGTGTCAAAAACTGGCCGGCCATGATGATTTCTCCACTGTTTGTTTCAGAACTTTGTCCATCGTGTCCAGCCACAAAGCATGATGCATGTTGCTGAAGAAACCAGCCTCTGCGACGGCTTTTGTTCCGGCGGCCGTGCTTTTCCCCTGTAATCTACTGTGACGCTCATCATGGTAATAATTTGTACTTGAGGCGAGATGCCGTCAGTTTTCAGGCTTTTGGGGAAGTGGTAAATGGTCGTGTGATTTTGACAAAAGGATTGATGCCGCTTCCTTTTACCCAGCATCAAAGGCGAACACGGAAAATGACGAGTGTATTTTTGGACGAGACGCAGGATGGGATTTGTCAATCCATGAGCCAGCAGATCACTGGTCTGCATCAAACTAGCTTTGCTCCCTGGCTCTTAGGCTTTTGACAAACACCAGCTCAAATGGAGTAGACATGGACAACACACGCACGCATATGAGATGACTGATGTTTTAATCATTCTGTTTGTTTCATTTCAGCAGGGAGGGTGAGAAGGATATCGTGCATACTTGCGTAGTCATGGCTCATGATTGCATTGCTTTATATAGTTGTATATATGGAGGCCTGAATTACTCATCTCTGCTGTTAAATCTATGCTGAGACATACCTTATACGGAAATTACAAGCAACATGATCAGTTTTATGCATTAGGAAGCCTCAATGTACCCCTAAATTCTTGGTGTACTTTCTGAAACGACATTGGCGCACAATCCTTGATTTCAAAGCTTGCAAGAAAGTAGAAAATATTTTTAAGGACATGGAGAATCTCACCTTTGTTCAGGAAATCCCTGCAGGTACAGGAGCTGCCAGCCAAAGTAAGGGGCAGAATGGGAGGAAGAGGCAGGACAGGCTGACAGCAGCACTGTATTCCTAATAGGGCACCTACATTTGACCGACATGGATCACTGAAAGTGTCCTAAGGCCCTGTTTGGCATTTTATTAGCGGTATTATTAACTCACCTATCAGCTAAGCGCCTAAGCGTCGTTCAGCTAACAGTTTATAGTAATTTAGCCTAAGAAAGTCAATTGACGGATCTACTTATTATGCTAGTTTTAAACACATCCCAAGTTTATGGTGGAGTTGTCTTAAACAAGGTCCACACTATTTCCAATTTTCCATGTTTGAACCTTGCTTTTTGCTGGTCACTTCCAGCAGACAATTTTGCCTTTACCACCAACATAAAACGGAGCATGTGAACTGTCATTCTTCAGATCTTCATTAACACACTTAGTTCTAGACTAGACAACCAATTATGTCAAAGAGAAAAGCAGGATCAAAAGACAGACAACTAATCACCGAACCTGTGGCATGCATACTCTACCATTGATATCCAAACGGAACCACATAGGCATGCAATGCATCATGGAACATTGATGTACAAAATTCAGCTCGGTGATTAAGCTATGATCCACATATGGACAGGGAAAGGTCCAAGTTAACTCTCTGCCTCTGCCTGGCGAATATGCAGCTGCCTGACGGCCCTGAGCATGCACTCAAGCTGGTCGACGACAGCGGCGGGAGGACGCAGCTGCCGCCTTCTTCGCTGGGCCACGAGACAGCGGCCACAGCTTTTGGGTCAATGGAGGAGGCTGGCGGTCGCGGCGGTGAACGTCTCCTGCTGGCCGCCTCGTCTCCAGTCGCAGCAGTGCCAAACCAGAAGCGTCCGTCTTCGTATTTGATCTCCTTGGAGGATAGCTGCCTCACCACAGGGCTAAGACAATTTGCTACGGGCCTGCCACTCTGTAGAACAAAACACAACAGCAGTCAGAAGGACCAAGTAGTTGAATTTGTTAGGAAAATACAAAACAAAATGTACTTATTTATTTACTGCAATAGAATGCAACTAGTTTCGATTTGAAATTTGGCTCTGCTTGATAATAGAGGTCGTATTTCTTGTTTGCAGTGAAGCTGCCAGGATCAACAGTGGTCGACAAGGAACTATTACTGTATGCTCATGTGCTTCATGAATCATGATAATTCAGAGAGTAGCAAACGGCCGGTACGCTGCTGGCCTTTGCTTGCACCTCCCCTTTTCTCGTCGGCCGGAGCAAAGCACCAGAGAAGCTTTAATGGCCGGGCTTGTTCTTTCTGAATCTGCATCTGCATCTGTACTGCACGTCTGCAACATCGCCGGTCATCATGGCAACGCTGCTTGTGCATGCAGCTGCAGCTGCAGCTGCAATGGTTTGGAGTGGAACGGGAACAGATCGAGTGCTGCAAAAGCCCCTTCTTTTGGCATATCATTGTCGACGAGTTCGAAGCAAATGCCTGAGAGGGCTCAGGTTCTCAAGAGCCATTTCTGGCACTCCTCTGCTACTACTAGCAAAGAGCCAACAGCACCACTCATGCATTGCCTGGCTGCATCACCGGCTTTATTTGCCTCCATTTTTTTGGTTGGCCTACTTCAAGCCAAGAACTCTTCTCAAGAGCAACAGCTGAGGCTAATGAAAACTAGCAAGTAGCTAGGGATGGAGTATGCTGTTTGCATAAATGCATTTCAGATTTTCAGCTAACGTGAAGTCCTGATACTGAACACGATGACCATGTTGCAGAAGCACGTAGTACTCCATTATAAAGCAAGGCATGCAGATGAGACGACTTGAGAGACATGTGAAGAGAAAGATCAGCGTGCAAAAGCAGTTAAGACAAGAGAGAGATATCTTCTTTTCATAACCCTCTTTTTACCCCCAATGCTTCTTTTCAGTGGCTTTTCTTTTTTATTTCTCTTTTACCTGCCGTACGTACCTTGAAGGGCTCGGTCTCGGTTCCTCGCACCCAAAATCCCAGCTCCCGCAGTGTGGAAGCGGCTGTGGCAGCACGAGCGGCATCCCTGTGCCACTGCTGCCATCCGAGGCCCTCGGTTATCCTCCTCCTGCTGCTGCTGCCCATGGGAATCGCTCGCGTGTAATCATCGCCGCAGCGCCGGATGCCAGGAGGCCTCATGTCACTGTTGCCCTGCATGCTTTCGTGCGTGGCCGTGGCTGCAACTTCTGGCCCTGCCTCTGCCCTGTTCATATCAAGCAGGCAAAAGATGGCATGGCAAAGGTGTTTTGTGTGTGTGCCAAAGGTTAGGGATTTTTATCATTCTGTTGGAATGTTAGAGAATAAAAGCGGCAGCAGAGAGGTAGAGAAAACCTTTTCATGGGTGGGCAGATGAATTCCTTGGGGCCTCCCTCATCAATGGCGAATGAGTGCTTCAGATGTCCTAGCCGTGGTTGCATCTCTAATGGTAACATGAAAAAAAGAGAGGAGGTAAGAAATAAAGGTGGTTTGGCTTTCCATTAACAGCATTCATGTCCAGAATTAGGACACTCAATCTCAAAGTGCAGTTCTCCCATTAGCACCACGCATGCATCTGCAAGAGCAAGACAACAGGCAGGACACATGCATGCATGCATGCATGCATGCATGGCACGTGCTGAACAATCTTGCAACTAATGATTGTTGTTTACTAGTAGTATCCGGTCTATGTTTAGCTAAGGATCTTAATCCCAAATCCCAAGGTCACCGGGAAAAACTAAGAAGATTGATCTAATAAGAAATTGAGCTAGGAGTGTAAGAGGAGGAACAAATAAAGACAAAGGTAGTATCTCTCTCACCTCTCTTTCTAATGTCATGTCCTGAAACTCTGTACATCTGTCATACCGATGGAGAGCAAAAGGAACCGAGTTAGCATAACGTAAATGTACATTAGTTCTTAGCCATATGTTTTTTTTTAATAATGGAAAGAGTTTTCAGACTCTACGACTAATAACGAACAAATTGTTAAAAAATGTTCAGCTAATTAACTGGATAAAAATAACGAGAACACAAGTAAACCGTAAACGAAGGAAACAAGAGCTTCTGATCATGATTAGATTCGTGCAATCTTGCGTATCATCATGATATAATATATCATACTGAGTTAAGATGAGAAGGAACGAACTGACCTGAAGGTGGCTCTTGACATGAGCAATGGTAAGCCCTCTGACATCCATGAGCTGAAGAATTAGCTTAGGAGTAGCTTCTGTGCAGGCAGTCAGCATGGATCACCAAGCAGAGCGCACATGAACGAGGCCATTTTGGGCGAGGAAAGATAGAGAGATATATCACATCAGGACGCATCCACACCATGGATATATGAGAAGCAGAACACCAAACCAAACACATGTATGTATATGCGTGTGAGAGAACACAGACAGAAGTGAACGTACTGTCCTGGCCGCCGAGGCAGTCGACGGCGCGGACGAAGTTGCGATGGAGCTCGCTGGTCCACCTGAGCCTGGGCACCTTGGACCTGTTGTACTGCCTCCTCGCCGCCGCCCCGTTCCTCCCGCCGCCGGCGCCACCCATCTTCCTCACGCTCAGGCTCGGCTGCAGCTGGCAGCTTCGCTCTTCCACCTGCTGCTAGCTTCGTCTTCCTTTATCAGTCACCTCGATCGGCTAGCTACCTCTCTCCCGTGGTACGTGCCACCGTGTGGTAGCGCGCGCGCTGGCGACAGCCTCGGTCGCTGCTATAGAAGCTAGATAGAGATAGCTCCTGTTGTCCACTGCATCGCTCTAAAAAAAGTAAAGTATTAATTTTCTTAGTTAAGATCGTATTTTAGGATTAGTTGCACATTTTCTAAAACTGTACTTTATTTTTTAAAAGAATGGTATTTTGAATTGTCAACTTAGTCGATTTACTTCTCTCTCACATGGCACTACATCGGTCAAAAACCGCTCTTGAAATCATCTTGAGAACACAAACTTGGACAGCTTTTTATTGGAAAAAAATTGGAAACCGATTTTTCGATTGAGGGCCGATGAAAGTAGAGGAAGTTCAAATAAATTTCTCCTAGGCCCAACTCCTAACTTGTACAGCAGAGGCCACGTCAGCCGGCACGCTGCTGCCGCATCCACCCGCGAGTCCCTCCCTCATCCACACTCCGTCGAACACCTTGCGCACGCTCCAGCTGCTATGCTCCTCCGCCCGCGCCCCTCCCTCTTCCGAGCCGTCGCGCCGCCGCCGCTCACCCGCGCCCGCGTCCCCGCCCGTCGCACGTTCTCAGCTTCTGCAGAGGCGGGAACAGCCTCCCCGAAGGATGCAGCGTCGGCGCCGGTTCCGGCGGCCACGCGCAAGAACGCCAGGAAGGCCGTGCCGCCGCCGATGGGGATCGTGAAGACGGCGCTGTTCCTGCCGCCCGGGGTGGAGCGCGACGCGGCGGTGGCCGCGGAGATGATCATACCGGGGTCGAACATCGTGGTCGGGCCCTACGCCGGGGACGCGAGGGTGAAGGAGGCTCAGTTCGTCGGGAGCAGTGCCCGCGCGCGGGACTGTCCCAAGGACGACCGACCTGAGTTCGCTGTCCTCGGCCGGTCCAACGTTGGCAAGTCCTCGCTCATCAACGCCCTCACCCGACGCAAGGAAGCCGCGCTCACCTCCAAAAAGCCTGGTGATGCCAAAGAACAATCTTTAAGCTTCGTCCTTCTGCTTCTGCTTCGTTGAAAGTGCTCTTAATTTATCCATGTATTTTGCCTGCTTGGCTTTTAATTAGCTTAACAGTTTCATGTTACTGTAATGTCGTAATGGCGCTCTAAATCGCATTATGTAATCCCCTTCCCCTTGGTTCTGGGGCTTGGGGGATATTATGGTTAGGGTTACAGTCTTTACAGCTCCCAGCGTCAGTCAGGTATTCCTGTGGGCACTGGGAGAATAAACCCCATCTAGGAAATATATAAATTCAAAACTAGAATTTGGAATTTAAATGAATTCATAGTACCCAGCGT
This sequence comes from Cymbopogon flexuosus, assembly GCA_027790015.1. NCBI lineage: Eukaryota > Viridiplantae > Streptophyta > Magnoliopsida > Poales > Poaceae > Cymbopogon > Cymbopogon flexuosus. Next base: position 11,332 of record JAKNSH010440077.1, read on the forward strand.
TAAAATTGTATTGGACAGGCAGGCCATTAGCAGTAGGGGTTTAGAACCTGCTCAAATTCAAATATGGCAGACAACACTTTGTTTCCACAAATCAAACCGACTACTATTCTGGGTGTGGTGGTACCAGTCATCGAACTGTTGTATTCAACCTTGCCATCCAATAACTTGTACTGGCCATGATCCACGATTTTATTATTGTATTGGACATCGAACCTCAGTTTATTTCTTTTGCTGACTTTATTAGAGCTCCTTCGATAATTTTCCATCCTAACTATTGATCCTACGCATCCTTCAGTAACAGTGATTTGGTTTACAATTAGCATGTTTTATTTGTTTCCTAGGGAGTTTCTCTTCAAACATTTATTTTATTTGTGTTCACTAACTTTAAATCTCTTTTTTCTGTAATATGAATAGCTCCTTATTGCTGTACATCAAATTTAATAAATTTACTCTGTCAGGACAAACTTGGCATGACATGTTTCTTTATTTTAAAATGCACATTTCTTATGTATGGTCATGGTTTGTAACATCATCATATGTTCTGCAGGGAAGACCCAGACAATCAATCACTTTTTGGTTAATAAGAGTTGGTACCTTGTGGATTTGCCTGGTTATGGGTATGTTTACTGTTTTCTATCATGCTAAGGTTTTCTCGTTGGTCCCAAATTAGGAAGTCAACTTGTTAACTAGTGCTTCATATGCTATGCTCCAGAATGGAAACAACTTTTTTTTCTTTCTTTTACATATGTTGATTAGGAATTTAATCCTGCTGATGCACTAACTTTGTCACACTTATCTAGTTCCATATCCAGAATGACATTCTTTTTACGACAGAGGTAGTATTCAACTATTCATTTTGGCAATCTTGAATTTTGGCATCTAAGATATTGTTCTAGAAGCTTTCTATACAGCAGATATTCATGCAATTAGCGTTCCTATATGCTGTGATTGTTTTACTATAATAAATTAACATAGCAATAGAACAGTGGATGCAATCCATTCAGATTCAAACTTCTGACATGAAAAAAAAAGTGACATAAACATTTTGTCCTGAAGTTAGGCTGCTAATATGTTAGTTCTGGAAACCCATTACTGTCTTTTTTCATGCCATATTGGACAGGGCACAAGCTTCATTTTCATCATTTGTAGTTTTCCTTTAGATAACATTCCCCATTCTGCTGGTGTCGATCTTGACTCTTGATAATGTTGTAACAGTGCCTCTGCCTCCTGCATGAAACAAGAATGTTTCACAGACACTCAAAATCGCAATGTTTCCCTTTTCCACTGTTTTTCAGATTGTTCTAATTGCGTAGTATAAACTATTTCAACATAGTGTTTATTTTATATAACTTTCAACATACTGCTGGTTCTCATCTGACCTATGTAGCAAACCTGACAATCTTCCTACATGTAGGTACCTGACAATCTTCCTACATGTAGGTTTGCAGCTGCATCCCAATCAGCTCGAATGGACTGGTCTTCATTTACCAAGGGTTACTTCTTGAACAGAGATACCTTGGTTGGCGTACTTCTCCTTATTGATGCCAGTATTCCACCTCAGAAAATTGATCTAGACTGTGCTAACTGGCTTGGTCGTAACAATGTAAGGCAGTGTGCAGTTAAACTGATAATACTATACCATCTAATGTTGATGTACTTATTTGAACCAACTTATTTTTTTGGTGTTAAATCTAAAAAAAAAACTTATTTTTTGGTGTTGATGCTGCATGTCTATTATGCATCTCACTAACTCCATTCTCACTATATCCTGCTTCTGGTAAAAACTGTGTTTCTGTTTCAGATTGGATTGACTTTTGTGTTCACCAAGTGCGACAAAGTAAAGAAGGGTAAAGGAGGACGACCTGATGAGAACATCAAGCAGTTCCAGGAAACTATCAGCGGGCTTTATCCAGATCCACCACCATGGATCATGACAAGCAGTGTTACCGGATTAGGCCGCGATGGGCTACTCCTCCATATGTCACAGCTGAGGAATTACTGGGACAATGAAGCAGTCTAGGTAAGGCTACATAGATCAACCACCACTAGCAACAGTAGCAGTAAGTATATTTCAAGAGAGAATCACATGGCTTAAACTTTCACCGAGATCTGGCTTCTCATCAGGCTTCTTGTTCAGTTTTGATTCCAGTTTTTTTGGTTGGCCTTTTGATGTATAGTAGAAATTTTGCTGCTTCTAGTTTCCGTTTCATCCATCCTGCGTTAAGTGAAGCTCTTATGGTTCCTGCTTGTACTACATCTTAAATGTCGGATCTGGAATTACACATTTATGGAGGTGAAGGTACTCGAGAGAATTCAATGTACTGGTACATGTACACATTCAATGAGACGAGACGAAGTCATGAAGCTGAAACCCCTTGCGCAAACACATTTTATTGCCGTACTAGACTGCTGCCTTTGGGTGTCGCTATTACTCCGTGGCAAAGATCATCGCAGTGATTTGGTAAAGTCGGAGCTCGGTTGATTCCTCGGCACCGGGCGGTGATGTACGCATGTCGGCCTACCATGCCAGGATCCTCATACTCACGGGTCGAGGAACTGATCACCTCTCACTCTGACCGGCGATGTGGCGTCCCACGGCGAAGGCGGACAGCGAAACCAGAACGCAGCGACGCATGACGTACAGACAGAACCGTGGCTCGCTTTCGCGGTGGCCGGCGTGCCGCGCTGCTGCTGCTCCCAGTGCCGTGTCGAACGCTGCGCCTGCGGGATCCAAGCCGCTCCGCTCCGACCGTCCGGCGGACTGGTGGGGGCGGCCCTGGCCTGCGCGCGATCTGGACGCCAAACTGGCGAGCTTTGTTTCAGAGCGCGGGTCAATAAACACCGGCCATGTCCCGCTGCCGCTGGCCGTGGGGGCATTCGCAGGTGCGCTGACGACCGGCGTGCCCCACCCTCGTCGTCCCCGCTGGGGGTCTCGGTCTCATCTCCTGCCGCGCGGGCACAGGCCCAGGGGCCTAGCAGTTTTTAGAAAGGTTTTTGCACTGTGAAAACGTAACTGCTCTGAAATGACGCTCCTGGACAGAAGAGTGTACTGATCATGTTGCACCCGGACAACGCAGGGACTGGTCCGGAGGGAGACGGGTCCCTCACTCTCTGCCCACCTGGTGCGTGGTGCCTGCTACCCTACTGATAGTGC
>JAKNSH010440566.1:0-13259 GCA_027790015.1 Cymbopogon flexuosus
CGTCCGTAAAAGAAAATAGATCTAATGGTATTTTCTTTTATATATCCATGTATGGCTCATTTTTTATATAGTATAGAGGTATTTTATTTTTAAAAAAAATTAGGCACACCTTGTTCAATCTATAATGGCAACGAACGTGATCGTGAGGCTATGTGATATTTTATTAGTTAACGTGACAGGGGTTTTTTAAGAACTAACCCACGTGATAGGTACAGCCATCTCATATGTACTCCGTATTAGCTAGCCAACTGAATTTCCATAATGTCGTCAAAAAAAAAAAACTGAATTTCCATAAGGGTGGCCATTTAGATTTTATTATTTATATATTTACGGTTGAAGTTCTTATGTAAAAAAAATAGATTTAATGGTTAAACAGATCTAATGGTTATGGATGGCTCGTCTTACAAATGGATGGCTAGATGTTTCTAATTAATATGAGAATTTCTAGTATTTTTTTCTTTTTTCTCAGCGCATCTGGTGAGGATTAATATGGAGCCTCTAATTAGTAATAGTAAGATAAGATAACAAGAACATATGTCAGCAAATAAACACCAAAAAAAGTCTACATGTTCAAATAATTCCAATCTAATAAGTGCCCTAACATGGAGCATGATTTATTTTAGAAAAAAAAATAAGAGACTGTTCTGATAATTTTATTAGCTAAAAGAAAGTTTCCATGATTTTTCAAAGATTAAACTAGATTTTAGCATTTCAATCGTGTAGATTTTCTAGGGGAAAAAATAGTGACGCTGACGATTGTAGTGTGTGTGATCCAGCGCCCTAGCGGCCGCAATAAAGTAAGCGAATGAAAGTTGCTAGGAGTTGGTCGCAGTGAGTGCACTACGTACCTTCATTCATAGCTCCAGCTACTTCCTGTCTAGTGTCTGTCCACTCTACTTCATATCTCATCCTCCTATCCTACTTGCTGCATTCTTCTTGGATTCATTCACTGCATTTGCATCCATCCATGGATCATCACCATTGCAGCTTGCAGCTAGTATAAGCACAGGTCCATCTCCAAACCGGAGAGAGAGAGAAGTGCAGAGATAGATCGAGCGAGGTACGTTCATCGTCAGGCCATCAGGGACAGAGAGGTAAAGGGGTCCCGGATCGGTAGGCGGCCGGCGCGGATCGGGGAACCAGAATAGACGCGCAACGAAGAAGAGAGAGGAGGAGGAGGACATCCAGTTCAGGTACTTGGAGAGGTACCAGGACGACGACGATGGTTGGAGGCCGTCCCCTCTTCGTGCTCTTCGGCTCCTCCATCGTGCAGTACAGCTTCAGCAACGGCGGATGGGGCGCCGCGCTTGCAGACATCTACGCCCGCAAGGTACGACGCTACTCCTGCAGTCCTGCTGCATCATATCTGTGCGTCTTTGCTTTTCTCATCTCATCCAGGCTCCAGCCCCACCCCCTCGCCGGCGACGGTGGTAGCGGTGAGAGATCGAGATGAAGAAACAGATTTCCTGTCTCTCTGTTTCTGTTGGCTACTTCTTTTTTTGGTGCACCTTCCTCTGCATTGTTTCAGTCACTCGTCAATCACTCGTCAAATCAAACAAATTGAACTACTGGTTCTGCACGAATTAATGTACCCTGTTCCGTTATTCACACTGAACTTGAATGGAGGCCGGCCATCTCCACTTCTCCATGTCTGTTGTTTGCACAGTACATCTGCTTCCCCAAAACCATATATACCTATGCCAACTAGCCTGTGTTTTAGAGGATAGCCTGTGTTTGCACAGTACATCTGCTTCCTAAAAAAAAAACTAGCCTGTGTTTTAGAGGATAGAACGGCACCAGTTATAACAAAATCTAGGTCCATGCTTCCTTTCATCCCTACAATCACTAAATACAAAAGTGAAGGAACATGCCAAGCTCTTTAACTTCAACTCAGAGGAAGGTCATGGAGACTGAAAAAGAAAAGGACTAAACAGTGGAATTCTCTTTTTTTTTCCCCCCCCGAAAGATCAAACAGTGGCATTCTCAATTGGACCCAAATTAGGGCTTTTATGTTATGCCTTCCTATTCAATATGCATGGTCTCAGATCAAGGATACTTTGCATGCATGTCCTGAAATGGAAACTTCTTATTTATTGTTTTGATCTGATAAGCCAAGCTCTTCATTCGTATCTAGCTAGGCATGATAGCCTGCTCTCTGTTGACTATGTATATATATATTTACTACTAATTCATTCTGTAATACATGCTATCTGATAGCATCTTAAATGCCTATGACGAAAATTTTTCTACTTCATCTTAAAATACATATATGTTTGGGAAGCAAAAGATCTGGACTAGGAAGCTCTGGAAGTAAAACTGCACATTTTGGAAGAAGAGACATGTATTGGAAGTATATTGCTCTTGGTTAACTAGCTCTTTGTGGAACTTTTATTATTGTTATTATAAAATCACAAAAACTAGTGTATAACACAGTGTCCTGAATTTTTACTTTGTGATCTCACTGGAGCAACCGGTAAGGTAAACTCAATTATCCACAACTTATGTCACATGACCCTTCAGGACAACTCATTGGTGAATGAAAGTACCTAGCTAGCAACGTTTTTACTTCAGTAATGCTTATTTCTGCTTGCTGTTCATTCAGGCTGATATCCTGCTAAGAGGATATATCGGCTGGAACACAAGGCGGGCTGTTCAGGTGATGGACAAAGTGTTCCCTAAGGTATATATAGTTCGGATCTCTAATTTTGTTTGTGTATCTCTATTTTAACAGTTATATTTCTCTCTACTAAAAGGTCATTTTGGGGCATGTAAATTTCTTACAGTTTTGACCCTGTTTTTTAATCATTGATAACTGCTACTGCCTAAGTAATATAATCCTCTATGCAGTTTTTCTAACGAGTCTTTGCTAACAGCATTATAATAAACTGCTGATTACTTGACCCTCTTTAACTTGTTTATCATACCATAATGAAAATTTTCAGTAGTTTGGAGTTACCTATCTATATGATGAATTGATGACACATGTATATGTTCTCAAGGACCAATACTATAATGTAATGATCCTAATCCAATTTACAAAATAGTCTTTGATGATATTTAAAAACTTAGCTGGCTGTCATCCTAAAAAATTTAACTGATTTTCTACTCTCCATTTGCCATATATAGGATTCAGCAGTGCAGCCATCTTTGGTGATAGTTTACTTTGGTGGAAACGACTCCATTGCTGCTCATTCTTCTGGTCTCGGGCCTCATGTGCCGCTAGATGAGTACATAGGGAACATGAGAAAGATTGCAGAACACCTAAAGGTAGAGTGTCGATTAGCAAGCTGTTCCTGGAATGGTGGTGCACCAGTAGCTAGTTGTTTGACAGTTGGTTTGCCTTTGTGGTCAGAGCCTCTCTGAGAAGACACGAGTCATTTTCCTGAGCTGCCCACCTCTGAACGAGGAGATGCTTAGAAACTCAACCAGGTGAGCGATCAATTGTATGGTAAATCCAGGTTTGTTGCAATACAATATTAACACATGGAACTGAACATATTATGTGTGCAGCAGTACTATACTAAGTGAGATCGTCCGGACCAACGAATCCTGCCGTCTGTACTCTGACGCTTGCGTAGATCTGTGCAAGGAGATGAACCTGAAGGTGGTTGATCTCTGGCATGCCATGCAGAAGAGGGAGGACTGGATGACTGCATGCTTCACGTGAGTTGTTTGCTGTTTGTTCTTGTTCCCGGCCTGAATAAGAAGACAATAATTTTTTGTGTTGCAGGGATGGGCTGCATCTGTCTGAAGAAGGGAGCAACATTGTGGTGGAAGAGATCCTGAAGGTGTTGAAAGAGGCAGAGTGGGAACCATGCCTGCACTGGAAGGCAATGCCGACGGAGTTTGATGAGGACTCCCCCTTCGATCTTGTCTCCTCCAGCGGGGACGCCACCGTGAACCCGTCAGAGTGGACAATCCACAGGAAAATACCATGGGACTGACTTGTTTATGGCCTTACCCTTATTTGACTCCATGGCTGGATGCATGCATTTGCTCTGTCTTGATGGAATTGGAATGAATCATGATGCTCAAGAATAACAATGGAGGACTAGAGTTAAGGAAGCTAGTCAGGACCAGGACAATATGATACCATCATCTTATCTGTTTGATCAGATCTCGTAGATTGATTGATTATTATTGTGTTTTCTCTCATGAGTATGTTTGGATTGATGGCAAGGTTGGCTACCCTCCGCTTCCTTTTTATTTGTCGCTTACACTTCAAAAAAACAAATGCCGGCAATTATATATTTAAAAATATTAATATTTATAATATATAATTAGTATCGTTAGAAAGATTCTTGAATCTAGTTTTTTAACAAATTTATTTAAAAACTCAAATGTTATATATTTTTTTCTATAAATTGAGTCAAACTCGTGGCACGCAAACTTACGACGACTTATAAATAGGGACAGAGTGAGTACGTATCCATGTTTTCAGGGATGTGTCCATTCAAGTTATGTGTTTGATGATAGGATGGGCCATTTTTTTTGTCTACTAGAATATTTGAGTAGCTATATCTCTTAATAGATATATAAAAATAATAACATGAAGCTACTCTCCCTATTTAACCAGTAGACAGTTTACCGGAGGTAAAATGGGTGAAATTTGCTGATGTTTCTTTCATGGTAATGAAACTATCAGACACAGAAAATCCCTGATTACCGATCACCTTAAATTTTGTAATGAAATTATTGTCTCCAACCGTCAAGAAAAATGCTAAAAATCATGTGGGATCTGGAAAGCATATAATGGATAAGCTGGGATCTGAATTCCACAGCACCATATTTGACCTTGGAAATATTATTCAACCAATCACTTATCACAGTTTATATTTATTAAGTACGGTATATCTCAGTTTATCAGAGGAGCCTTATCCTGTAATAGTCATTTTAAATGTATTAGCGACTAGTATCAGAGCATGTACCCTAGTCTGCCTGGCCAGTCTGCAACGCTCTGCTTCTCTTCCTCCATTGCTGCCCCCAACGTGCGCGCTCCCTCTCCCTCTCCCTCACTGCCGCGACGACCGGGCGACCGTCACTGCCGCCCTACACCAGTTGCCCAGGTCTTGCCCTTCGTTGGCGAGCATCACCGCCAGGTACGGAGCCCACCCTTGGTCCTCCCTTCCTGATGTGCGAACCCTAATTTACCATTTGCATTCGGATCTGATCTAATTAAAAAAAAAATTGTACATCAGTATATGGAATTATGGATGCCTTATGCCCACTAAGCTCGATTGTGTACCGGGTGTACACCCTGTACTGGCCCCTGACCCATACTGCCATACATGTAGAGATGAAAGGTTTAGAATAGCGAAAAATCTTACCGGGTTTTCTGTTATGTTTGTTGAAATAAAGAAGAAACTCGAAACACATGCTCATGTGCAAGCTTTTCAACTTCCTCTTAGAAGTAGCAACTTTTAGTTTTGAGATGAATTTTCCCTGAATGAATTGTGTGAAAGAAAATGTTTAAGAAATAGAGTAGACAGCCAATGCTCGAACTATTGCTTGGCTGTTTTTATTGAGATGAATTTTATGGAAATCAAGGACAGTGACATCATCAACGACAGACACTTCCAAGGCATAAATGGTCACTTTTTTTTTTTTTGAGAATGTTATTAGACTGTAGTTTTATAATGTCATGTGCTTTCTCTTAAGTAGTTGAGAAATCTTTACACTAAACAGTTTATACTTTAGTTGTTGACATTACTGGACTTTCCGCCTTTTGGATTGAACATTTTTTTGCTCCACTGCTCAGGAATACCCAAGTGCAGTCGTGGGTTCAGGAAGAGGATGTACGGGAGGCGTGCATCGCAGCTGCTGAAGGAGATCGACTCCTCTGAGGCTGGCCAGCTCGCGCCATTCAACGTAATTCCCACTTCTCTGCACTCACCTGCAGTTGCCAGTTTGGAATCAGAGTGATTCCTGCTTCTATCTCGTTTGTGTTTTTGACAGGCCGCGATTTTGTATGGTCCGGTGTGTTCTGTGTTTGATGGGTGATATTGATTGCAGAAAACCTCTTGTGTCCTCTTTCGAAAAGTGTTACTTTACTTCCGTGGTAGCACCTCAAAAATCATAAACCTTCTGATCAAATATTGTTGGTTTGGCTGACAGATGTGACTGCAAGCTTGTGCCTTTTAAACCCCTCTCCCTTCTAAGCATGTTTTAACCCTATCCATACCTAGGAATTTGGATTAAAAAAAGCACTGCATGTTCATTTATTCATAGTCATATTTTTACCATGTGTTTAGTTTTACCATGTGTTTTAATATGGATGTAAACAACCATGTTATGAAATCTCAGAATGAAACTAGAGGGTACCAGCTACAATATTGTGGATTTGTGTACTACTTTGTCATTATATAGTGCAAAAAAAAAAAAAGGTTGAAAACTTTATACTACTCTTCCATTATCAGAAACAATGTGACTTTATAGCCGCAGTTTGTTTTAGTATCTTTCGTTCGTAACATTCAATCTCTGAAATGTGCAGACTGACGTGTTTGATCAGGTGATTAGAGAATGCAATGAGCACAACTCACAATTTCAATCATTGATCAGGTAAATTTTATCCTACTAGAATGTTGGGTTGTTGATCATCTTGATCCAAAATTACCCTAATTAATACGCATTTCCAATGCATAGTTTACTAACTGGACCTGGCTTATGACAGGAAAATGGTGGAGCAAAACTTAGATATCGAGACAACTAGAAATGAGGATCACTATGGTGCAGCTATCCACCATCTGTCCCTGCTCCGTAACAAAAGATGCCTTATGGCTTACATGTACAAAACTAAAAGTTCACAGATGAACTACCTTATTGTTTCTCTGTTTTATGTTGGTACCAAATGCTTAAAATTGAATTTGTGTATACAGCTGAAAGAATTACATCCAAACAGGTACAACCGTGCAGAAGTTATTCAGAGTTTTAGATGGAAAATTGGCCCTGTGCTTCCTCATGATATACAAGAAAAGCTCCATTTCTCAGAAAAAGAGTACTTCAAGAACCACTCTGCAGCCATTAAATCATACATATCAGAGATGGATATAGATTTGACAGTGGTATGGAGTTTTTTTTTTTATTTCTTATGCTTTCTTAGGGATGAGATATCAGACTTCTTATACCCTTTATTACAGGACATGGTTCCTCCCAAGGACCCTTACATTCAGGTTCGGGTGCTGGAAGACATTGGCGAAGTATCTCTTGGTGACCATTCTGTGTCATTGACCAAGAACTCACTCCATTTCCTAAGGCGCACAGACGCTGAACAATTTATATCACAGGTTTGCTATATGTTTCTTTGTGAATCTGTGATGTCCTTATATCATTACCTCTTTTGGTAATAATATGATGCTGAACTTGCTATAGGGTCTTATGGAAGAATTTCTGGAGTAGAGATCACATATGAACATATGATGTACAATAGGTATGGTTCCTTGCATTTTATCTTACTTGAGATGTACTTTCAGTAGTGCAAGTGTTTTATAAGGACCAAAGCTTATCTTACTTGAGATGTACTTTCAGTAGTGCAAGTGTTTTATAAGGACCAAAGTTTACTTGTCATAGATCAGCAAAGACATAATATTCTGTGCACCATGCATATGGCTAGTTCAGCTGTCACAGCTAAGTGCATAGATATTCAGTTTAGGGTGTTTAAAGGTACCAACTTTGAAACATCTGTTCTTTACTTGGACCTGCTTCTTAATCTATACATATGTGAACTGATTATCCTGCAGGATTTGCACTGCCTCTTTCTCTTCAGTGCGGCTGCCTGATGGAATAGCACCCGGTGATGCCTAAAGAGACTATTTGCAACAATGAAAGGACACATGTCATTCTGGATCTGAAGGTCTGAAGGTATAGGGCACATGAGATGTTTTGTGTACCTGAAGGTACAGGGCACACGAGATGTTTTCTGTAGCAGATAGCTTCTAACTAGTTGCCAGCGATGATTTCTTGCTCTAGATGATTGAGTGAAGTTTATAATATCTCTATTAGTGACAATTGTCGCCACTTATCTCTTGCTCTAGATGATTGAGTGAGGTTGTACAAGCAGTCCTACTAAATTCATTGCCTCTGTTTACATGTGGATGACTTTCCAAAAAAGCAGATGTTGATGACATTTTAACTCGTGTATTAACATTTACTTTTTCAAAACTTAATTTTCCTGTGTAGTTGCCCTCAATGTGATAAAATCACATTTCTCTCAGACTTTGAATTCCAACTCGCTTGCCTTAGAAGCTACAACCTGTCAACCTTTATATGTTAGCAATGAAGCAAGATTAGTGCCGTAAAAAAAAAGCAAGATTAGTGCACTTCTTGCGCTTGCTGGATTTATGTAAACTTGTGCTTTTATTCTTGGGAACTTGCAGACCAGTATGGCTGTCTCAACAACAGTAGATATTTAAGATTGCTAAATTTGGGGTAAACTATACAGCGATTGTATTATGTCGTAGTGCCTGCAAACTTCAAGACCTGAATTGCATTCCAGCTAATAAACAAGGCGCAACAGGTAGCTTCATATTACTTCTGAAGAAATGCCAGCTCAGAACAGGTTAACCAACTAAGAAACAGCAATAGCACTCCAACAGAGTACATAACATCTGCTGACTTCTAAAGGGCCCAACACTTAATTCCATCGATGATTATCAGCGTGGGAGGATGCGTTCTGGTCGCTTTCCATGCTTAGTAAGTTTAGTATGCCTATACTCTCCACTGAGAAATCGAGGTGTGTAATATTTTGCCTCAGGCACAGGCCACCTGTTCAAAATTTCAAAATTTTGCTCATAAATGTAATGTAATTCAAAACACTATGCTGAGCATTGTTACGATACATCAGAAGTTCAGAATACCTGTTAGGGTGAACGTTGCTATCGTCTCCATCGATAGCCCAGTCAAGCACACTAGATGCATAAACATCAAGGCCAACTTCAGCAGCAGTCCTGTCAAAAACACAACAAAGAAATTATGCTTGAAGACCTTGACAAGCACTTAAATACTCATAAGGAAATCTAGACATACGGTTTTGTTTTGAGATACGCCAAGACATCAAGAATCACATCCGACGATAGGAACGGGGTCAAACTTCCTTTTTTGTCATCAAAGCTCGTACAATAGGGGTCCATGCCACAGAAGTTCATTCCAATAAACTTCCCGTCCGAATCAACGAGAGGCCCTCCAATCCCAGCCTAATCAGGTGACATGGAGTGCCGATTTGTAAAGCAGATGCAGCAGTAAACTGCGTAAAGAGGAAGAGGAAAGGGGGCCAACAGCTTTACCTTAGTTACTTTACATGTGGAGTATTGAAGCAGTTTGCAATCAAGTCTACCCAACATCTCTGTATGTTGCCCACTTGCAGCCATTAATATGCCAGATTCAAAGACACACCCTACGGCTACTAATGTATGAGAATGATTGCTCTTCATCTGTTGAATATTTGCTGGATGCAGAGCAAAGAAATCCTTCACATTGACTAGAGCAACATTGTAACGCAAACTATAATGTTGTAATGCCCCTGCTCTGCGCTCTTTATTTGGAAGCAACACTTCAATCTGCAAAATATACAGCAAGAGTTAAGCAGTTCCTTAAAACAACAAGGATCACAAATAGCAGTTGGTACCACCAACCCTCAAGTTCTCAGCAATCTTCTTGTCACCAACAAAATCTGAGACCAAGCTAGCTGAAGTTAAAATAGTCACAGACCCATTCCATTCAATAAAAAATCCGGTGCATGCAAAAATCCTTTTTTCTCCTGCACGCCATAATTTGGCGGTTAGTGGGTGATGGAAAAAAAATATATAAATCTGAAAGAGTAAACGGCACATCAATATAAAATTACAATAAAGTTAAGCAAATGAGACAACATTTTGGTCACCAGTTATGATGAAACCAATACAAGTATCAAAGAGTAAAATAGCACATCAATGTAAAATTACCATAGAATGAAGCAAGTGAGACAACATTTTGAGATATTTTGGAAGAAACTTTTGCACTGAGTTCACTCCAGACACCACCACCATATACATCACCAAAAGTATCTTCAAAACTATTGACCAAAACCTCGTCTGCTCGAAGATAAATGGAAATTAGATGTTAGTGGCAACACAGAGCTGCAAAAATATGCAATGTATAGAAACCAGAAAAATCACCAGCATTGACTCATCACCTGGCATATCCATCTCTGGGTAGCCCATGGAGTCTAGATCCGAAAATGGATCCTCATTGAGAACATCTGTGTAGTAGAGCAACAACTCAAGTGATTAGCACCGTCATATGCTAGTACTAAATACATTAAGTAGTGGTCACATAAAATTCTGCAAATAATTTCAAAATGTACAATGAGGATACTTTTACAACCAGGGCGGCAAATCAGAAATCATTATTACCATATAATGTGATAAGCAGTAACATATGGAATTATATAACTGTGAAAAGGCTAAAGAATATAATGTTTATTATGAAGTAAAAAACGAAAAGAAACATTTGAATCCCGTTTGCAAGTCAACTAGCTAAAGAAACATGATAGTACATACTGAACGTTCAAATAAAGCTGGTAATCAGCAAACCTTGAAAAGGCTAAAGAATATAATGTTTATTATGAAGTAAGAAACGAAAAGAAACATTTGAATCCAGTTTGCAAGTCAACTAGCTAAAGAAACATGATACAGTACATACTGAACGTTCAAATAAAGCTGGTAATCAGCAAACCTGAGATCAATGAATTTGTCTTTCCTCCACCAGTGCAAGTTCTTTTTTTCTTCTTCCTATTTGTGAGATCATCAGTTCTTTTATTCTTTTTCGAGCTTCTTGCAAGATCAGTTATATTATTTTTTGACCTTGTGAGGTCATCAGTTCTTTTATCCTTCTTTGAGGTTCTTGAGAGAAGAGCACCACCCCTTTTAGTTAGTTCCTTCCCAGCACTGTAGTATTTTTTAAGGAAAAAAAAAAGGTAAATATAGGTCAAAAAAGGAAATCAGCATTGCTAACTGTTTCATCTGATTTACCGTGGCACTCGCTAACTGTATCTCTCTCTCTTTTTCTTTTAACGTAATGGCAGGAGCTCTGCCTTTCAAATCAGAAGGGTAGGGGTATTTCCCCCATTAGGATTATAGGATGCCTCCAGCGATATTGCCCCCTCCCCATGCTAAAGCCCTCTTTCTTTGCTCGATACCCTTAAGGCCACTTGCATTGCCGATTCGTGGACGCTGTCAAAAATTCTTCTGTTCCTTTCCTTCCCCCAGGTTCCATAGCACGTAGATGACTATCCCATTGAAGCTTCTTTTTTCTTGTTTCTCTGTCTTGGCTGCGTCCTCTTCCCACCTGTATCATCTGATTTACAGTGGCGCTGGCTAACTGTTTCACCTAGTCTATTAAGTTGTACAATCAAACTATTCCTTAGATGATGGGTCCAACTGTATATATGAACCTGACAACTTGCTACTTGTATAGTGTCTCTCACCAAGCAAAGAGTGTTCCCTCAGAAAACTTGATGCAACTGAAAGAAAAGAACCAACCTTTTATGCCTTATAATTTGCGTGCAGTATCACTTTTGTAAATTATATCCTCTCTCCATCGGATCACATGCAACTCTATTATTTCTTAATCTAAACTAGAATTGGTATGTATATGAATATTTTGATAAATACAAAATATCCAGATTCAGGCGGCATCAAATTTTCTTCTAGTGTGCACACTTTAGTCTGGACAAAAATGTCCTCCTTTAAGTTAGGCAAGCATAATGGCCTCAATATTTAAGTAAGAGAAATTATGACTACAGCAGCTGTGACACAAGGCTCAGGAATTATCTTGGTAAAGATGAAAAAAATAAGGGTAAAACATTGAAAACTGCAGAGCAACTACAAATGCCAAAAAAGAAAGAAAGAGCAGCTAAAGATTCAGATTGTCACAAAAACCATGGAATATGCTAAAAAGGGGGAGGGGAAAATGGGATATGAGAGAAGGTGAATCAACAAAGGGCAAACATACATAAGGAAGTTTGAAATATACTTTTGAACAGGAAAGTTGGAAATATATTAAACATACCTGTCAGCCTTCATGCTCTCTAACTGTGCAATAAATTTACTCGTTCTCAGAGACATCTGGAAAAACAACAATCGGACGAAGATTATACTGGCTGGCAGGAACAAGGTTCTTCCCTTTGCAAAGAAAATGTTCATGCCAACAAAGTTCCCTTGAATATCAAAAAGTGGACCACCTTCCCAAGCCTAGCAGGAAAAAAGAAAGTTACAGGTAATACAGGTACAATGGAACAAGAAAATGATGTTCAACAAGAATTACATAGAAAATATCATTTTTATTGCGTCCAAGATACATATCGGAAAAGAAACACATTAAAATGAGAGCTCATGTAACAATGCAAGTTTACCTCAGAGATTTTACAAGTGGACAGCATGAGATCTTCACTATTTTCAGATCCGCTTGTATCAGGGGTCAGCACCCCATTTGTGGACATTAATTTGCCAGATATGTCACGCCCAACAGCTACTACGTTACTATATGGCATAAATTCCATGAGATGGTTGGGTACGACTTGAACATCAAGGAAGGTCATGATGTTGATAACAGCGATGCCAAGATCAAAAGCGCATCTTCCCAAAAAACCTATGACAACATTGCCTCCATGACGCACTTCAACCTATATTGATGAAGCAAGAAAATAGTACACAATGGTCATAATTTGTCTTAAGTGAACAGACAACAATAGTGAAGAACAGCATCAACCTTCAAGTTATCATGGTCCTTTGTTTCATCATTTAAAACCCTTGCTACTTTTGCTGAAGTCAGAAACCTTGTAACACAGCCCTGGTGTTCTATAGCTATGCCTGAGCATGCAAATAACACAGTTTTTGTGTTTCCTACACAGTATCATAATTTGAATCATTTATAGCTTGTGATGTAAAAGTATATACGAGGAGAACTAGTGTGACAGCATATAATCACCATCGGACACAGCAATTGAGACAACACTTTTAGACGTATTTGATGCAACTTCTTGGCAGAGCTCTCCCCAGAAATCTTGATTAGAGTCCCCATGCAAGTCACGGTTAAATAAAAAACATGATATAACACACAACTGTGAAAACCTCAACTAGCTGTAAAATACATATCCAAGTATGTGGAAGAAGCAGACCTGCAATCAGTGAGTCCTTTGTATGTCCACTGTTATTGCAAGTCATCTTATTTTCTTTCAACCTTTTGAGACCGCCACCACCCCTCTTAATTTTCTGCATCTTTCCAAC
>JAKNSH010440613.1:0-15941 GCA_027790015.1 Cymbopogon flexuosus
CGGCTTATTGCTCTTTCCTTGTGCTTATTTTGCTTTAGGGGGTTGGTTTACAGGGACTATTTTTGTAAAGCAATGCAAATGCCCTCAAACAAGCTCAAACACTTCCTTTCTTGAATCACATTAGAGATTCTAGCACACACAACATGCTACACACAATGAACACCTCTGTAGGACACACTGACTAATCTCAAGATAGTAAGTCATGACACGTGCCTTACTATCTATGGATACATCATTTATACCACTTGAAAGAATAACAACATTAATCATAAAATAAACTTAGAAAAATACAAATATCATATTACCATTAAAACCCTAGAATAAATATCCAGGTGTCAAAGTCTAGAACTTCAATTCAACTTAGATGGAGAGGTTGCACCTTCCACAATAGGAAATAAACTAAGATATGCTTGTCTTATTATGCAGATACCTTGTGTAAAGGAAAGTGTATTGTTTTCTACCAAAAAATATTAGCCATGGTCTCATATGTTGCCTTATGCGATCAAGGGTGGACCGAGACCTAGCTAGGGCCACGTACGACCGTACTTGTGCGAGATAGCTAATAGCCTACTTATATCATCCTAGACATTTTTTTACACAAATTAAGGAACACCAATTAGCAAATGCATCATTCTCTCAAGTATTGCTAACACCTGCTTGTGAGTTGCCTATCTCCCATAGCCCCCGCTAGACACCAACACTGCTATTATATATGTGGCCCCTTTGGATACACCATTTCCTGTTGCCTCGCTCATCTACACTATCCGGCTGAGGCGCTGATAAGCTAGGCCACGACCATCGGGCACTATATTCTCGCCCAGGCGCCCACCAGTCCTAGAGTCGAAACTCCCAAATCCCATTCCTCTGTCAAACGGCGCTGCATACAAGAATGCATGTGTGATACCGTATGTAGAGGTAAAGGAGACATGATTGTATAACAGTATAGCTGCATAGACCCCATAAGCGATGGAGTCCTAGAGCAGTAGTCGAGCACGGTAGCAGAAGCCAGCAAAACCCTCTGGCCGGTATTTCTAAAATGTTCCACTAATTCTAATTCCAAATTTCCAACCTTTTTAGAATATATAGTTGTATATGTTCAATTTGAATTCAAAACTAAACTTATAATCTAACATTATGGAGTTCTCATTTTTAGTTGGTTGTTACAAAATACACGATGAAGACAACCAAGACTTAGTATCGTGTTTATCTCGAGTTCATGTTTCACAACTCAATGAACCCCCTCTTCTAGCCCCATAACAAGAAATGGTATATTATGTTGAATGGTTGAATCATATATAGAATGGTATGTTATGTTGAATGAGGTGTATTTGTAACCATTACAAACGATGAGATCTTACATCATTTTAAAAAACAGAAGACTCATAAAAGTTACCTAAACTACCTATTAGTACTTGTGGTATATGTTGCATTCAGGTTACAAATGCATTGTCAATAAGTTTCCTTTTATGTTTGTCCCTTTTCTTATTAACTTATACATCTTGTACAAATTCCAGTGTTATTGATATATAAAGACATGGAAGCTGCAAATGCACCAAAACTTGTTAGTTATTTTCCCATGATTTAACTTACTTATTAGTTATTAGTTATTTGTCCATGATTTATTTTCTAATCTATTGAAATCCAATTTGGTTTCACATGATTAAAGATCCAATTCTGTTTCCCATGATTAAAGAGTGGACACTTAGTTTCTTATATAAAAAATATGCCAAGTACTAAATCTAAGTATTTCTGTTTAGTAAAGATTATCTTTTTGTTCCCCAATTCCCTTATATTTCAGGATAAATTTCAAATGCCAAAATGCACTATATTACATGACAGAGGGAGTACACAAGAAGCACCTTTGTAAAACATGCCTATTGATCTCGAGACTGATACACTAAAAATGCTCGTTACATCTCTTGTACCACTTAATAGGATAATACTATTAAATCATAAAATAAACTCAGCAAAATACAAATATTATATTACCATTAAAATCCTAGAATAATATCAGTGTCTAGTTGAGGACTTCAACTTGAGCGAGCCATGGAGGGGTTCCACCTTTCACCAGAGGAAATCTGACCTGAGAGCATCTCCAAGAGACGAAAGACTAGTCAAATTTACTGACCGATTTACTCGCTCGGTCCTGAAATACAGTGCATTCTGGCCATTCTTAGACAAATAAGGGAGAGGACAATATACACATGTACCCCGGCCTCACTCTTACGTACATTCCTAATATAGTGAAATCTGATTCTATTCCCTATAACTAAAGGACGAACTCTCAATCTTTGTATACAAAATAGGCAAGTACATGTATTACTTTCTATACAGAAAATAATCATGTATTTTTGTTTAAGTAAATATTATATTCCTATTCCCTAAATGCGCTATATTTCATGATAAATTTCAAATGCTAGAATACACCGTATTTCAGGACAAAGAGAGTAGGTACTCTCTAAAATATATCGAAAAAAAATTAGAGTACTCCATAGTCGACAACCAAGAGGCTAGATGGCCATTGAGGTAGGCTGTTCAAAAGTAGAGACGAATGAGGTGGGATGGAGAGCTACTAAATTTGGAGAGTAATTTACAGTCTTTGAAGACGGTTTTGCTTTAATAATAGTCAAACTGATAGTCTAAGGGATGCTTCTGTCTTATTAAATGGATACCTTGTGCAAAGAATTTATATCCTCTTTTTTTTTACCAAAAATAAAAAGCACCCTGTCTAAAGTCTAAACTAAGTCACGCCTGACGCCTCCATGGTACGTACGTGCCGTTATGCGAACCGCGATCTAAGCGGTTCCTGAGAAAGATGACACAATATTCTTTTCACTCCGGCCGACTGCATCCCCACGCGCGGGCACGCATGAACCCAAAATACCTGGAAGACCGTTCCCCCAAAAGTTCTCCTGGATCTTCACGTACATGGCCGGTCTCGGCGAGTGTGGCAACCAATCCGGCTTCCTTCCTGCTGGGCATCGGTGCCATTCCTAATCACAGAAGGTCTCCTTGTCCAGAATTTGTCTAATCATATATAAAAATCTTGCAAATGGGTTTTGTTTTGGGCACAAAATCACGAGGGCCGGGGAGCCGGATAGGTAACTTATGAACGATAGGGAAGCTACTGAGGCATCAAATCTTTGATTGAGGGATGAGGGGGTCATCTTATAAGCACCTCAAAGATACCGAGTGATGCCTCAAAAAAAAAAAAAAAGATACCGAGGCATCAAATCTTTGATTGATGGGCCATCTTATAAACCTCACTATCGAGAGGCATGTCGTTTACCACAATAAAAATGTTGTCTTCTTTTGTATAATATACTTGCTCCATCTAGGAACCAGGTCGCCAAATCAGAACTTAAAAAACACTCTTGTGGGAAGTTAGATCACAAGGAAAAAAACTAAAACAAATACGCTCGGAGGAAAATCTGAAATGTGGACGCCGATCGATGGTTAATTTCTTCTAGCGCAAAACATAAACGAATGGAGATCTAGTAAAGATCTCTTTTTCTAAGTAATGACTTACTACATAGCATACAAAGACTAGCAGAGATCTACCCATATTTTTGTAATCAATGATTTCCAATGCAAAGCTTACAACAGTAAATATATATTAATATTTTTCTAATTAATCAGTTAATTGTACTTTCAAATTAGTAAAATTTGTTCTTTGGTACTCGATCGAGATCTTTGACACAAAAGGTAGCTAGAGATTTCCTGACAACTGAAGGTCTACGAAATTCCTTCTTACCTTGTGAGTACCAACCAAAATAATGAAAAATTCTACTACTTTTTTTCAAAAATTGTCAAGAAAAAATGCGGAACTAGCTAGCTAGTTTTTTTTTTAAAAAAAAACTGTGCTGTCAGGGTTTGAATAATTGTTGACCTAATGGGTTCTTGATATGTATGGCTGACAAGATTCTGAAAAAGGAAAACTAAGCTTTTTACAAATGTGTGTTGCCAATAAGGAAGTTATGTATTGAACTTTTTGTTTTATACAAAATGACACATGTTTCCAGGTTTGTTAAGTGGTGTTCTCTGTACACGCAGGTAAAATATCGAGTCTGTCACCAATTGGTGCTAAAAAAAGACCAGAGAAATGTTCCTTGTTTTCTTTAAAAAAAAAAGCTCCTTGTTACAGTCTTACAGACTTGCATCTGGGTGGGTAGCGGGTGGGGTGTATGTAGATATATTTTTTCAGATTCAGAAAAAAAAAAAGAGTTTTGTTTCCGGGCCTCTCGTATAAATTTTGCACTCAACATAAAGTTCGATGCTTTTCAGAAAAAATTCTAGCATATGAACGTGTACTTGATACTTTTTTTTTGTTGTACCTCAATGATCTGATTATTATAATCCCCACACACGTACCTGCTAAGCATCATCAGCGGGTACGGTTAACTACGAGACTGAAGAAACGCACCCATATCGTCGATCAGGTGCACATGGCCCAAAAAGAGAATATAAGGGCACACGAGCGAGAGAGGTCTGCGACGACGACGAACGAAGCCCCTCCGTTGAACCAATGGATCCGGTTGACACTAACCTGAGGCACAACATAAAATATAGCAGGGCCGTGTCGCGTGCGTGTGTCATATATATATATATATATATACATATATATACATGCTGTGAAGTGGTTGTGTGCTACTAGCTGTTGTATACGTGGCCATATCATCATCCATCATCTGCAGCGCCACAACCACAACAACCAAGCAAAGCCGGACGCCGCCGTCCGGCTGACCGGCCGGCTCGTTCTTCGTTGTGGTGGTGAAGTGGTTGGTTGCATTGCTCATGTGATACCATATATATGACCATTCTCCGATCCCATTGCTTAATTGCCACATCTGTAGTGCACGGGCACGGTATGAACGCAACGAACAGACCCAAGAGAAACAACAACGAACTCGCCCATCACCCCCCCATAAAATACGCCCAGCTAGGCAGGCAGGCAGGGGTCTCGTTTGGTTTTGCACGATGCTCCGTCCCTAGCGACCTAGCTTGCTCGCGCTCGCTCTCCATCGGTGATCGATCGATCTCCATCCAGGTCGACCGAGACAAAGACAAGGACTGACTGATGGAGACAGATTATACCCCTTTTTAAAAATCAAAGCTTAATTGCTTCTGCTGCTTACACTACACACACTGCTAATCATCTTTTCTCTCCTACTATGCATATATGCTAATGCTCATCAGACATCAGGTAATATAAGGTAACTAATAGCAGTCATCGATATCAAACCAAAGAAAATTTAACCGCAGACTGACAGGCAGGTTCCAATTCTTCCAAGCACTGCTACTGCTAGGCGAAGCAGGGAATTATACTACTACGGAGGTAACTAATTAAGCATCATCCATGGCATGCAGATTCATTACACCAAGGAATTAACAGCAACAGAAGAAGCCGAAAGGGGAAGGGGGATCGAGATGGATGATTGACTCTTAGCAGCAGCCGCCTCGTCGCGTCGTCGTCGATCGGTCGTCGATGGCGATGAAGCAGAAAGCAGCTTGAGCACACGCGCGCTTGTTCTTCGTTCCCCTTCCATGTCCGGATCGATCGTCGATCGATCAGTACGGGGCGCCGCGGCTGGCGCCGCTGCCTCCAGGGTTGGCCCAGCCGTAGGCGTCGGCGGGGAGAGGCAGGCCGTTCATGAGGCTGTGAGGGAGCTGGTCGGCGAGCGGGTGGTGTTGTCCGGGCAATGGCAGCGGCGGTGGCGGCGAGGAGGAGGACTGTCCGCCGGAGCCTCCAGGCATGCCCTGCGGAGGAGGAGCAAGCGGCAGGTGCTGCTGCTGTTGCTGGGGCGGCTCGTCGTCGTCGAGCGGGAGGCGCTCGTAGGCGGCGTTGCCGAAGCAGGCGGCGACGATCACGACGGGGCCGGAGGCTTGGAGCGGGCCGGCCACCGTGCCGCCCACCACCTGGCCCTGCCCGCCGGAGAGGTACACGGTGAGCCCGGTGGCGGCCGGGGGAGCCGGCGGCGGGAGGAAGGAGCCGCTGAGGGAGAGGATGTCGAAGCGGCCGGCCAGGGTGACGACGGCGCCGGGGCCGGCGCCGGGCTGACGGATGCACACGTTGGCCACGCTGCCGGCGCCGCTGAGCACGCACACGCCCACCTGGCGGCGACGCGCGAACCCGGCGACGCTGTCGACGATGTCGCAGCCGGCGGCGACCTCGAGGACGTGGGCGCGCAGCGCGCTGGCGCTGTCCCGCGTGATGATCACGGGCGGCTTGGGCTTGTTCTTGGACCCCGCGGGGCGGCCACGCGGGCGGCGCATCACCACCGGGTGCTGCTGGTGCTGGTTGTTCTGCTGCTGCTCGCCGTCGCCGCCGCCCGCCTGCTGGTGCTGCTGGTTCTGGTCGCCGTCGCCGCCGCTCCCGTTGCTCCCGGCGCTGTTCATGGTGTTGTTGCTGTCGTCAGCGAGCTCCTGCTTGTTCGCGGCGTGGATGCCCCCCATCAGCTCCAGCTGGTGCTGCTGCTCCTGGAAATGCTGGAACGCCGGGTGCTGCTGCCCCGGGAACAGGTGGTGGTGCCCTCCTCCTAAGCCGCCGAACGGGTGGTGGAACGGCGCCACGGGCGGCGCGAAGTGGTGCCCGCCTCCATGCGCCGCCGCAGCCGCCACCGGATCCATCGTCGTCGTCCGGCCGGCCACGGCCTCCCCGAGACCCGCCGCGCGCCTAGCAAGCGAGCGAGCGAGCGCTCACCTGCTCGGCCCGGCGGTGCTACGCGTCCCGATCGACGACGACGGTGTGGCGGTCAAAGGAGGAGGAAGCGAGCGCGTGGGCGGTGGTGGTGGTGCCCGTGCTGCTGCTCTCGGAGCGGCCGACGGTGTGCGTGAAGAGAGAAGGCCGGGGGTGGGGGGTTAAGACAAGCGCGTAGATTGGGGGCAGGAGGTGGGGCCCGCGCATGAGGTGGGGCCCACGGAGGGGGTGTTCGGGGGAGTCGTCCCTGTCTGTCCGATCCCTGATCGCGGTCGCGGCCTGCGCTGGTGCTGCCCACGTCTCTCGCTGACATGTCTGATTGCGGCCCCTCCCTCTCGTCTTTGACCCTCGCAAGGCCTGCGGGCAGACCGGCCGGGTGGAGATAGGGTGACACAAATGCGTCTTCTTCGCGTGTCGTGTTAGTGCTAACCGGCCCCGTTTTGTTTAGGGAAACTGGGGGCGTGTTTGGTTGGTTTGCTCGGCCGAGCAACCTCGCCTCGCTCGGCAAGAATAGGGTTGCCGGCGTAGGAGAGCAGATCTGGCTCGCTTGATTTGGCAAGAGGGTGCGTTTCTTGCCTAGTCTGGCGAGGCGATCAAACCACCCCTGAAGATATGGTGGGCGGGGATGATACCAGCCTGCCCTGGAACCGTGGTATGTTGGTGTTAGCTAATCGTTATTAATTGTCCCGGATTTCCTTATGGATGAGATACGCACTAAAGCGTGTGGACCATTTCATTTTAGGAGAGGTGGGTGCGGTGCGCACACGTGTCTACAACCAGAGGGCTGCCTTAGAGATATGCGTCCGTATCGTAGCGTATCATGTGCAGATATGGGAGTTTCATATCCTTATTAGCTGTTTGTTCAGAGTCAGATATGCTAGAGATTAATTGGCCTTATAGAGATAGAAGGCATATACGGTGGAATCTATACAGATATTGTGGCAATTCACTCTATGCCGATTATTAACCGCAAAAACCTTGATTTTTTCACATGTTTATGAAATCATTTTGTGGGATACGGTTCGGCCTCGCAGTTGTGACACAAGTGGTAGGAACGAAATTTACAAAGAGTTCAGTCAAGTTTTTCGAAATTACTTTTGTGCAATGTTGACTAAATTTAAAAAATCTAAACGAAATCTCATCTCTAAAAAATATCTGATAATTAATGGTGAAATCCCACCGAAATTCTGAACTCTATTCTTAAACATACACCGGGGACATAGATATTTTCTTCTCAGATTGCTTGGTTGGGAGGGTTTTTACTGTGTTGGAAGTGGTGAAATTCGGTGGAGAGATAGTAGTGATACAGCCCAATGTTTTTTTTGACCGAAATACAGCCCAATTTTAGTTAACCACTCTTTAATTGACAGTCAAACAGAGCTATAGTAAGAGATCAATATGTGGTAGATATTTGATAAATGCTTTAATTCTGTATATAAACATGTGTGAATTACATTGGAAAAATTACATTGGTATATCCAGGCCAAATCATTTGAGATCCTCAGAGATAAATCTCATTGTAAATATTTAATTTGATTCGAAAATTGATTACAGTCAAATTGTTTACAATCGCCCATCAGCAGCTTGGTATTGCCCGATGGTAAATCTATCACAGGGCCCTACTAGATAAGTAAACTACTGGATGGTTTTTTACATTGGGACGACATTGACGCCACCATAAGAACAAAAATGATACAGAGGTCGGTAACATTATTTAATACGAAAATCATAGGGATTTTTTTGGGAATAGTTTAATATCTATTCTAGAACTGAAGACATGAAGCAGGATGCGTCGTTGGATGCTGTTGACCTTGAAGATAGAAGAAGCATACTGTATGCCTATGGTAAATCACAGTGGGGAGAATGGAGATAGGTGGCCACATATGCGATTCATGTCATAAATGTTTGATGCTTTAGTCCAGACAAGATATCCATGGAATGTGTACCTCGCTGAGGAACAAAATCTTGAAGATATATAGTCTTCAACCAATACTCTCTCATTGATCATCCGACCCTTGCTATTTTGACTACACACATGAATGTCACTCCGATCCACTATACCCCTAAAATTGCAACATGTCGAGTCTAAACCACATGGTATATACTCCCTCCATTCCAATTTGTAAGTCGTTCTGGCTTTTCTACATACATAGCTTTTGCTATGCTTCTAGTTATACAGTATGTCTAGATACTTAGTAAATGTTATGAATCTGGGAAAGCCAGAACGACTTACAATTTGGAATGCAATAGTAGGATGCAAGTGAATTTGTCCACGAACCCATGCATAGATGTCTTAATCGTTTCCCCTTTAGATTTTTTGGAATCATTGTATTTCCTAACAAATACTCTCGTATCCCCAAATGTTAGTATTTTCTAAGAATTTTGCAACATATTAATATGGAAAATGATCGTGATGCCGCTCAATGTTTGTCAATCGAGAGGAGGGGGGGGGGGGGTATAATTGTGAAATATAAGTCGTTGTGGAATTCTACTCGAATTGTGTATGTATTTTCCACATCAATATATCCACTATGTGACGTATGCACACAAACATTACAACAGCAAAATTGGTTGAAAAGCAAAACATTTCACTATCCAGTCTCGATCTCAAAAAGAGACATGAGAAATGTGATATAGAAAATGACACGTGCACGCCACAATGGCACCATAGGTGATGACAAAAAGAACATGGGAGGTAGGAGTTTCTTTTAAACAACATGCAAGAGAACTAGGAGCACTTTTTCTGTGAGAGAGGATGAGAGGTGCCTATTACTTCCTTCGTTTTAAAAGTACTTGATACACATGACCAAAATATACGAACCAAAGCATACTTTCAAAATTACCATAATGCCCCAACATGCCAGAGAACTAGGCGTGCGAGACAGGAAGAGAAGTGCTTAATACTTCCTTCGCTTTCAAATACATTTTATTCAAAATTACCATAATGCCCCTTTGTCTAATTATTAGTAGGGGTTCGAACATTTGAAATACATACGGTCTGTATAGCAAGCATGTAAGTTCTAGAATCATCTAATCACCAAAGAGAAGCTATCTTTTTGTGGAGTCCACGAAGGACAAAATTAGAGAGAAAAAAGTTCAGCGACAAGTTTTACCCAAAAAAGGTGAGACTTTTGGCGTTGGATATTTAAAAATGGAGGGAAGTATACATAATATTAAAGAAGTGGTTAGCCCTAGGATAGACAATAACGATGGCAAGAATAATGACAAGAGGCAGAAAGGTACCCAAAAGACTACCGACATCTTAGTGCTCATTTGGTAGCTAGGCAAGCGTTGAACTCGCTCACTCAGCTAGAAATGAGATACATGGTTGTTTGGTTCACAAGTGAGGTCTTCATGTCATTTGCATTATCGGCTTCTCCTCGGCTGTGCAAGCTAGCCAATTCAACTTACTACTCTGCTCGCAAGGTTAGCCTTACCCAGCTAACGAGGTGAGGTGAGTCCTGATGACCTAACAAGACTTTCCGAACTTCCCCTAAAATCCCAAAACACTAAGGCTGCATTTGGATCCATCATAATTTTTAGAAGCCGGAGGACGCTTAGATACCATCATAGCTTTTAGAAGCTAGATTGTGGAATCCGAGAAGATCCAGACATGCCCCAAAGTGAAGCATAAGGGTGTAAGTTCTAGAATCCTAGAAGATCCAAATAACATGCCCCAGTGAGATGATATCTTTTATGGGATCTACAAAGGAAAATTTTAAAAAATAACAATGTTCGTGACAAGATTTTTAAACCAAACAAAAAGGGAGCTTTTGGTGTCAAGTATTCAAAAATGAATAGGAGTACATATAGTAAAGATTTGGTTAGGCCCTAGGTAGACAATACGACAACAACATGAATAACGACAAGAGGTACTCAAAGATGCCTAAAAGAACACTGACAACTAAGGGCAAGTCTGGTAGCTATAGGCAAGAGCTGAGCTTGCCTTATTCAGCTAGAACTTAGCTATGTGTTTGGCAATCAAGCAGGGCTTGTCGTTATCTGCACTTTCAAGGCTTTTTCTCGCCCGAGCAAGCGAGCTAATGTGGCTCACCTCCGCTCGCAAGGCTAGCCTGATGCCCGAGCAAGCCAGCCAATGTGGCTCACCTCCGCTAGCAAGGCTAGCCTAACCTAGTGAGGCAAGGGGAGGCTATATGACCCGACAAGACTTTTCAAACTACCCCTATCTAAAAGCCCAAAACTACTAAGGTGAAGCGACATAAACAACATCAATAATAACAAACCTAACAAGGGGCAATGAAACCGCATTGGTCCACAATGTCCTAGAGGGAACGTCAAATGCAAGGGTGTCTTTTGAGAAAATTCGGTGCTAGTAAGTCCTCGAAGTGCATGCATATTGGGTAGCCTTAGAGTTAGGAGTTCTGAAATGTTTAGGGCTTTTAGAGATCTAGACTCCACCTTCGAATTGACTTCTCTCTTTTGGACAGGTTATGGGAACATAGATAAGTTTGACAAGTGTGCACCATATCTATTTGCAAGTCTCATGTAGGTCAGGCTACTAGTTCATATTCCTCCCTTTATATTGTGTACCTTGGTTGTGTGCTTACTTTCCTAGCTTAGTTTGATAAGCTACTTGATGGTATTGGAACCTAGGGTGCATAACCCTTTTGAGGAAGAGATTAATTTATAGCAGCACACCAAGCAAAATGTACCTTAGTTGCACATCTAGATAGATTATTTGCTGCACAAATTTTGGCTAGGTTGAAATTAGAGGGCTTAATTAGGAGTAGTTTTTAAGTTGCCTAATTCTCACCCTCCCTCTTATGTGTCATGGTCCCTTCAGTTATATTTTAGGAAAAGGAGAGTACAGTCAACCCTAGGAGTTTCTTTTAACAAACATGTAATTAAGAGCCTTGCTTTTTAGAGCAAGAGATGTTCCCATTGCTTTCTTTGTTTTCAAATACTTGATACCTAGGACCAAAAAACTCAAATCAATTCATAAATTATTCTTATTCAAAATTACTAAAATGCCCCCTTGTAATTGTTTTTAGCCACTTAGAAAACATAGTAAAGGTGTAAGCCCTAGAATCTTGTTGTAATTACCAAAGAGAAGTATCTTTTTTGGGGGTCCACAACGCTCAAAACTAAAAAAAATAAAACAAAGTTCGATGACAAGTTTTATCAAACAAAAAAGTGACTTTTGTCGTCAAGTATTTAAAAATAGATGGAACTATATAACTGTAAAGAAGTGGATACTCCCATACTAGATAATACAATGACAACAAGGATGAGAATAACAACATGAGAGACACAAAGACACCATAAAGAACACCGACAAACTAAGGGCGTGTTTGGTAGTTAGGCGAGCATTCGTCTTGTCTCACTCAGCTAGCAATCAGACACGTGGTTGTTGTTTAGTTCACGAGCAAGTTCTTCTTGTTACGCAAGTGCCACTTGCCTAATTATTAGTAATATTCTATATCCATTTGTATCGTAAAAGTGCAAGTTCTAGAATCTAATCACCAAAGAGAAGCTATCTTTTTTGGAGTCCACAAAATACAATTGGGAAAGAACAAAGTCCGATAATAAGTTTTACTAAACAAAAAGGTGTTTTTTGTCATCAAGTATTCAAAAGTAGGGTGATTAATAGAGTATAGAAGTGGATATGCCCCGAATAGATAATACAATGACGACAAGGGAAAGAATAACAACAAGAGAGACTCAAAGATACCCGAAAGAAGGCCGGCAACTAAGGTCATGTTTGGTAGTTAAGGCGAGCGTTGGTCTTATCTCGCTCAGCTAGAAATCATATACACGTGGTTGTTGTTTAGTTCACGAGCAAGATCTTCTCATTACCAAATTGTCCCTTTTGTCTTGTCTAACTATTATTATTAGTTATTAGAACATTCTAGATCCATATGCATAGTAAAGGTGTAAGCTCTAGAATCTTCTAATCACCAAAGAGAATCTATAATTTTTTGGTATTCGTAAGGTAAAAATTGAAAAAAGAAGTTCGATGACAAGTTTTACCTACCAAAAAAAATGTCTTTTCTCCAAGTATTCAAAAATAGAGTGAAGTATAATTGTAAATAAGTGGATATGCCCGGACTAGATAATAAAAGGTCGACAAGGAGAATAATAACAACAAGAAAAACACAAAGACACCCAAAAGAACATGGACAACTAAGGGCATGTTTGGTACTTAGGCAAGCGTTGAGCTTGCCCGCTCGGCTAGAAATTGGATGCGTGGATGTTTAGTTTACAAAAGCAAGATCTTTTTGTAATCTACGTTTTTAGGGTTTTCCTCGCCTTTAGTGGCAGCCAATTCAGTTCACCTCCACTGGCAAGGCTAGCCAGCGAGGAGGCCAATGACTCGGCAAGACGTACTACCAAAGCGCCTCTAAAAGCATAAAACTACTAAAGCAAAGCGACATTAACAAGATCAACGAAGACAGGCCCCTAACTTGCTAGGGGCAAAAAAATCCCGGCCACAAGATCCTAGAGGGGAACATACGTTGAATGCATGAATGCACGGGTGTGTATTTGAGCAAATCCAGTTCTAGCAAGACATTGAAGCAACCTGCATGCATATTGCATAGCGTTGGAGTCAGGAGTTCTAAATGAAATGTTCAGTATTCTTTTAGAGATCTAGACTCCACCTTGGAATTGACTTTTCCTTTTGCGGCAGTTGATGGGATACATAGCTAATATATAGAGCGTGCTATTGCAGTTGTTTAATTTGTTTCTTTGCAGAGATAAAGGAAACCGTTGAAAATGGATCAAAGGGGCGCATACCGAATGCAAAAAAATTTCGGCCTTCAGGCACGTTGACGCAAGAAAATCCTGGAGTTGACTATCTAGTGTTCATATGGGATAAAAGTCTTGCTCAAAAGATCATGCGTGATGGAAATTTCTTGCTTGGCCTTTATAAGGACAAAATGGGGTTTATGTACTACAAAGAAGTCTTTATCCATTGATAAAATAAAGACACAGACGCCGCGTGCACCGTAAGAGCAACATTACACTCATGGTCATAGGAGAAACTTCTAAAGTTGACCATTGAATCTCAATTAGGAATATATTGATGTTACAGTTTTACTACTTTAGGAAAGCACTTGATCAGGACAATGTCATTTCCTATATATTTTTTCCTTCCAGCATCGGTCGTCTTCTGTCATTCAGTTGATGAGTATCTAGAGCACGTGTCTCGGCTAGTCTCTCATTCAATTGAGAATCAATATAATTAAGAAATCCTTTGTTGGCCCTCTTGCAACAGCACAAAATGTTTGTTTTCATGCATGTGTTGATGTAACAATATCTTGAAGTTGACAACACATTTCTTGAATCTGTGTGGCTACCGAAGTTCGGACCAGCATAATATTTGGTAAAGACTGAAGATTGTGTAGCTATCACCCTTTCCACATAGATCCTAGCTAGTGCACCACTTTTGCATACGGTTATATATATTTCTGCTCGTTTTGTCATATTATGTCTTTAATAACAAGTATATATATGACCATTCGTAAATTATCCAAACAGGGAAAATGGAGGTTCAGGATACGAATTGAAATCATGTCTGACAAACTCATCACATTGACCACACTAACAAACATATATACAGCATGAGAGTCTTTTTAGGACATTGTCTCTAGCTTTGTGTATAGGGATTAGGAAACAAGTCCTCCAGGCTTCGGGCCTTTTGTTGGTGGCATGCAGATCAGGGACTGCTGCAGGCCTTACAATCAAGTAGTGCTATCTGATGATCTGTACGTAAGCACAACATATATAATTTATTTGTGATGTTACCTAGAAAAGGACTCTCATCACAGGAACCGTGATCATTGAATCAGATGGATGTCAAAATCAGAAGGTGAACTGATCGATGCTCTGCCCTATATATAGGACCAGCAAAGAGCGAGGGATGGCTACGTACCGGACCTAAACGTTGAGCATTGGAGTTGCATGAATGCTCAATTAGTCAGTTTGTGTCATTCAAGTACGTAGTTAGAAACTCTGATACAGACATATAGTTGCTGAATCTTTTGTAATTAAGTCTGAAACCCGTACAGCAAAGTGATGCACGACGTACGAAGTAGGTCAGAGATTAGCACGAGTGTACGGGCTACGACGGATGTGGTCAGGAATTCAGGATCTATCACCCGCGCCTTGTTTAGTTCTCCAATTCCTCGTCTAAATTTCACTATAAAAAATAAAGATTCTCCATCACATCGAAATACCGGCACATACATGGAGTACTAAATGTAGATGAAATAAAAAAACTAATTACACAGTTTTGTTGTACTTTATGAGACGAACATTTTAAGCCTAGTTAGTCAAAATTTGGATAATTTTTACCAAATACAAACGAAATGCTACAGGAATTCTGATACAGTAATTCTGATCCCAATTCTGGGATCTAAACAAGGCTCCATATATATATAGATGCCCGTCGTTCAACAGCAAAGCTCATGATCCCAGTCAAGGGCTGAGCAATCTGCAGACCTTGATATTCGCCATCAAACTTACATATATGCATCATCAGGGCCGGGACCGAGAAATCTATAGCAATGGACCACTTGCATTGTGTGGTTACACATACGGAGTACAGTATATAAACAAGTGATGTGACGCCAGACCAAAGTATCGATCTCACAGTAATCTGACAAAAACATTGAGGCTAGGCCTTGTTTAGTTCAGAGAATTGGCGTCAGAATTCCTGTAGCAGAATTTCTGTAGCATTTCGTTTGTATTTGGTAAAATTTATCCAAATTTTAACTAAGTAGATTCAAAATGTTCGTCTCGCAAAAGTATAACAAAACTGTATAATTAGATTTTAATTTCATTTATATTTAGTACTTCATGCATGTGCCGATATTTTAATATGACAGAGAATCTTTTTTTTTGCATAGTGGAATTTGGAAGTAAATTTAGAGAACTAAATATGGCCTAGCTCTGTGAATGCAGAATTTAGTTTTACAGAGCATGTGCTCTGTTCTTGCCTGTACTAGCACAGCAGCAGCAAACGATAATCGAAAAGGCTTTTGGTGTTGTCTCAGTCAAACAATAGTGTTAGCAATATTAAATTAGGCCTTGTTCTCTTCTTAGAAATTTTTTCTAACTCCCCATCACATTACCATCACATCAATCTTTAACCGCATGCATAGAGTACTAAATGTAGATAAAAAAAGTAACTAATTACACAGTTTGGTTCTAAATCACGAGACGAATCTTTTAAGCCTAGTTAGTCTATGATTGGACAATATTTGTCAAATACAAACGAAAT